>CM022947.1:51546646-51703270 GCA_012931725.1 Litsea cubeba | reverse complement strand
AAAAAAAAAAAAAAAAACCGCGGGGAAGCGACGCTTAGTCGATACTCGCACAAATCGGAAGCATGCCAACCACGTTCGACACTTCCAAAATTGCAGGGAAGCGACATTTCGTCGATGCTTGCAAAATTCAAAACCGTGGAGATGCAACATTTCAGTTGATATCCACAACCCAAATTTCAAAGGTTCGAAAAAACCTAAAAAACCATGGAGACGCAACATTCAGTTGATATCCATAACCCAAAGGTTCGAGAAAACCAAAAATTTCAAAAATCATGGGGAAACAACATCAAGTCAGTACCCGCAAAACCAAAATTTTTGAAAAGCAAGATGCGACATTCCATCGATACTTGCACCCAAATCCGTGAGGATGCGACATCCATTCCATCGATACTCGCAACCGAATGAGCAAGGATGCGACATTCCATCGATACTTGCAAGAACATTCAGCAGGGAGGTGATTTTAGTCGATACTTGCATTTTTGAAAACCAAACCGGCAATAAATGCCACAAAACGGCTATAGATGCCACCAAAACAAACCGGCTATCAATGCCACAAAACAAAACCGGCTATCAATGCCACAAACAAAAAAAATTGGCTTTCAAAAAACCCGGCTATCAATGCCACAAACCCGGTTATCAATGCCAAAAACTCGGCTATCAATGCCACCAAAACCGGCTATCAATGCCACAAATCGGCTATCAATGCTACAAAAAAGTTGGCCCTCCTACCAAAAATCGGCTTCCATGCCACAAACAAAAATCTGGCTCCCATGCCAAAACAATCATTTGACAAAAGATTTTCATAAAATGACAAGCTTTTGATCAAATCCCATTTAGCAATTACTTTCATCACAAAAAAGATTTAAGTGAGCGTAGGGAAAACAAAAAAAAAAGAGTACCAAAAAAATACATGTGTACCAAAAAAAAAGAAGTGTTCACAAGCACTACGAAAAAAAAAGAAGTACCAAAAAATACATGTGGTACCAAAAAAAAGAAAGTGTTCACAAAACAAAAAAAAGGAAAAGTACCAAAAAATACAAGTGGTACTAAAAAAAAAAGAGAGAAGGATGGTTTCTGTTAAAAAAAAAACAGGAGCTCAATCAAAAATGGTCTCCAGCCAAGAGTTCAGCTCCTCAAGCAAACTTTTGGCCTCAGCCGTCAGGGATTCCAAGGCATGCTTCTTCAGGAACTTGCCATGAGATGCTGGGGTGGGCTGTAACCTTTCTTTCACACACGGGAAGCTTCTCCCGATCAGTTTGCCATTGTTTGTTCTCTTCAGACTTCCTTTTAAGAACTCGATGGGCATCAATAACCCGGCGAATCAGAGCACTCTCCCTGTCACGAGCCTCTGTTATTGCGGCCCACTTGGCAGCGACTTGTGCCTGCAGATGCTCAAGACGTTTCCTGGCCTCATCGACCTCCCTATCAAGGATGTTAAGGTCATGTGTTAGCCCAATAATGGTTAGCTCTTCTAAGTTCTTCTCTAGGACTACCTGCTTCTTGCTTTGTGTAGCCTCATCCAGGTTAGACTGAGCCTTATCTGCAGGGTCCAGGAACATCTCCTTGGAAGAACTGGTCGTCAGGAAAACCCATGGTCTCAAACCACCTGTCACCCAGCTCAATGATCATATCAACGATCGCCCTGACACTTGTGACATCCAGACCAGCCTCTTCGGCATCACCGAGAATCTCACGCACATGCCGGATCATCCCAATCCAAGAGCTCAAAACCCGCACCACAACCTTCTTCGCAAAAAGAAGAGATGGCCCAGCTGAAGATTCGCCCAACTCCGTTGGTCGACTGCTCATGTCATCACTCATTGGAAGAGTAATAAAAGAACTCTTTCCAGTTGAAGCTGCTCCTGTTCGGGAAGGAATCTCAGCACGAGGTATCTCCTCAACATTGTCAGAACTGGTCCCAGGAGTCTCTACCTCTGGATCAACCTCTGGCATCCCTTGCTCTGGTTCTGAAGGAAGCGACGGACCCTATTCTGTCACTTCAAAACCTGCCAAAGAAACACAAAAAGGTATGAATATGATCCTATTTGAAAATCATCATCAGGGTTATTACTACAAAATACCTTCTTCGACGACTGGCGGAACACTCTCTTCCACCATGAACTCATCGGAAGCATCATCAACATTTGCATCCATCGATGGTTCAAAGTCATCAGAATCCTATGGCAAGTCAGCTGACAAGAAAAATCTTAGCAAACCAAGTCACAGACATAAAAAAAAAAAGCAAAAGAAGTCATACCAATTGGAGATTCTGGATTCACTCCAGAATCCCTTGGTTCTTCTTCAGGTGCCCCGACAGGATCCGTCACCACCTCATCGGTTGGAACCTCAGGCACCGCCAAGTCTTCCTCTGCTAAAAAAAAAGAGAAAAAGCATAAACAAGAAGCAAATCAGAACATGGAAAAATCCCATGAAAAGAAATGGAAAGAGAAAAATGAAGAATCATACCTTCACCGACGGTCTCTTCTTCTCGGCTTCTCTTCTCTGAAGGCTCGTCAGCATCCACTGGCACATCCTTATTAATAGTAAGAGGGACCTCCAAGTCTGGAGAGTCCTCATGCTGCCCCTCGCTGCGATGACTCCTCCTCCTCCTCCTCCTCCTATGGGCTCGCTTCTTAGAGGAGCCTGCCCCACTGTCAGAGTCAGGTTTCCCACTTGACTCCTCACTGGATGGTCTACTCTTCCCAGTAGACTCCACGGAAGCTTGCCTCTGTGCCGCTTGCATCTAAGCACCAAGTTCGGCTTCCTCCTGTTCTAGCTGCTCTAAAGCCTCATCAGGTATTTGTCGAACAGCTTCAGAACCAATGATGGCCTGGTCACCGAGAAAGCCTATCTTGTGCTTCTCTCCAGAAAGAAAGGCCCAAACTTCTTCTCGCCGGACGCCATCCAACTTTCCAAGGCCCTTTCCAGATGCCAGCTCCACATCAAGCTCCTTCTTGGAAAGCCCCCGATATGCCGAAAAGCTTTCCGCGAACCACTTCGCAAAGCCGGCAGTCCGGGAAGTCAACAACACAGGATAAGAGATCATGGCTGTAGTGTCTTCAGCACTATAGAAAGCCCATGCATTTCTCCCGTCCTGTAAACCTCCAAAGCGCTTCGCCATGCTTGAAGGCGCTCCAACAACGCCTTGAGAAAAGCCCAGCTACAAAGCAAAGCGAGAGGGTACATACGGCTGGATGTCGACGAAAAGATGTCTGCGGTACACCATCGTGCCGACTCGTATGCTGAAAAGCCACTCCTTCTCTGCATTCATCAAGGAATAATGCCTTCCCGACCTCACCCTGGTAGAGTCTCGGGAGGCACCAAAACAAAAGCCTTCTTCCGCAACTCCGGAGAAAGCTTCACTGAAGACTGCCCCATTTCGACGTCCCTGAACCGTCGGATCCTCATGCGGGCAAACAAAAGTGATTTGGACACGGCTTTGCCCTTAGCCAACCGAATCATCAGAGGATCATCATCCTGTGCGGCACCCAACCGGTGGAACCCAGGACAGTGGTACACGTACCACGAATAAAAGATGTGGGCTGAAAATACCCTATTCATGGGAAGCCCAAGCCGAACCAAAAAAGTAGCAGCCTGCATTTCGGTACACAGGTAGGAGTAAAGAGCTGGCACCAAAGCAAGTTGCTCTCCAAACGCCATCTGACAAGCTAAAAAAATACAGTGCGGCTTGATGTGCGTTCCATCTCTTCCAGCAAAAATAGCCTCACCAAGCCAATAAGTGAGGTAAACAGCGAGATCTCCCTGCAGTGCAATGTCAGGACATATGGCGTTTGTACTCACACAGAAATCTCTCAACTCTTCTTGCATAGCCAAGATCTTCTTCGAACTTGGATCCTGAGCCCTGGCTTCCTGGGTCACACTATCAGAAGACTCCCTGTTATCAAAAAAGTTGGGGAACGAAGAGCTAGAACTCTTCCAACTGCTGGATCTAACTTTCAAACCCTCCTTCTCATTCAAGAAATCATAGAAGGCGACGAGTTGAAAGTACAGAAGCCTGAACTCCTCAGACTGCCCCTCAAGGACGCTGTCAATCGGCATAAACTCCTCATAGAGTTTGCCAAGGATGGGCAATCCAGTAATGGCGCTCAGCTCCTTCAAAGAGAAACCAATCTCACAATTCGTCACAACGAAGGTATTGGTTTGTGGGAGGAATGACTCCAGCATAGCCATGAAGGCCTCGTCGGAAAAGATCACGGTCTCCCTAAAGGCACGGACCGCATCAAAAATCCCGGCTTCCTTCAAAACGGCGCCACCAATCAGCAGGACGCGATCAGTCCACGACTTCCAGTCGGAGTCAGCATTGAAACGGCCACGAAGTCGAAAAGGCTTTATCCAATTGCTGCCGTCACCGCTGAAAATACCAAGGCCCACCGGTCTCAAATCGACCGACGGAATAATCAGAACCCTGGTAGCCGCTGGATGGCATCAACCGCCAACAAAAACCCCGGTCTTGATTACATTTGTCCTCCTCACCCAGCTTGGAGGATCTTCCCTCTTAGAGGATGTGGGGGCAAGGCTCATGATCGAGACGGTGTGATCAAACGTCGACCGGGTAACAACAGTCTTCTTCTCACCATCTGCTGTGAAAGAGAACTGAAAACATCTCCTCTGGTATGTCATGTCATCAGGGACTGCATCACCAAAGAAGAAGGTAGGCTTGGGCAAAACCCTCTGATCTTCCATCACCCATGGACGATTGCTTACCATGATCTTATAGAATTCCTCTCCCTTGAGAGTGATCAGTCGCTGCCTCATCTCATCTCTGTTGAGGGAGTCGTATTCTTCCAGATTTCTCTCAACATACTGGACCTTTTCAAAGGCCTGCGAACGGCCGGATTAGAAGATCTAGCAGATCGACGAGGTGCGCTTGTAGCAGGCTCTTTACCCTTGTTCGTTCTGGAAAAAC
The DNA here is from genome assembly GCA_012931725.1 of Litsea cubeba. Lineage (NCBI taxonomy): Eukaryota > Viridiplantae > Streptophyta > Magnoliopsida > Laurales > Lauraceae > Litsea > Litsea cubeba. Next base: position 51,698,343 of record CM022947.1, on the reverse strand, counting down.
CACCTGGAAAGGATGGAAAAGAAAAAGATCAAACATCAAAATGACAGAATCTCGCTAAAAAAAATCTGGCGAAATTTTGACATGACTCCGGGGCAATTCCGAATAAAAGGAACTATCCCGAAAGAAATAGAAAGCTTGAAGATGGGCTCAACATTGCTGCGAGCTCCGAAACTCCAAACTTTCGAAACCTTAAAGTCTCCGCAAAATCAAAAAGGGCTCAACATCGCTGCGAGCTTCAAATTCCCAAATTTGCGAAAACTTTCAGGTATGCTATCACATCATGCTACAAATTTAATTTACAATAGAATGCATGCATGAACATCTAGGTTTGTAAAAAAAAAAGGGGCATTATCATGATGAGCAAAAAAAAAAAAAAAAAAAGAAGAAGAAAAAGAAAACTTTCTCAAAAAAAATGAGGGAGAAAGAAAACAAAAAAAAAGAGAAAAGAAACTTTCTCGAAAAAAAAAGGGGAAAGAAAACAAAAAAAAGAGAAATGTAAAAAAGGGATGGCCCACAGGCCACGTGGCCGTACGGCCAGATCCGTACGGATCTGTCCGTACGGCCCACAAAAAAAAAGTGCAAAAAAAAAAAAACAGAGAAAGCACGAAAAAAAAAGGGAAAACACGTGTAAAAAAAAAGAAAGAAAAAACACGTGGAGAAAAAAGAAGAAGAAAGAAACAAAAAAAAAGAAAAAACTTTTTTTTTCCTACAATGGAGTTTTCTTGAAAAAGGAAACTTACTTGAAGCCATTGATGGAGAAGAAGAAGAAAAGTCTTGAAGATCTTGAAGAAGAAGAACTCTTGGTCTTGAAGCTCTCTTGAGATTGTTGCAAGAGAAAGTAATAAGAGCAAGAGATCCAACCTCCTCCTTGCATTTATAGAAGAGAGCAAACCAAAGAAGGAAGAAAAGGTAAGTGTTACTAATTAGTAACCTTACCAAAAGAAAGAGATTAGAAAGATTCTTTCCCAAAAGAAAGATATCTTGAGGGATTCTCTCCCAAAAAGAAATCAATGAGAGATTTTCTCCCAAAAGATAGGATCAATGAAGGATTCTTTCCCAAAAGAAAGATATCTTGAGATATTCTCTCCCAAAATAAAGGGAACATGAGAGATTCTCTCCATGTAAAGATATTCTTAGATATTCTCTATCCAAATGAGATATTTTTGGATATTCTTTACAAAAATGACACCATATGAGATCTAAGCCATTTCAAAAGCTTAAGGTCCCATGGGTTAGCCCATATGAGCCAGGTTTGACCACCTAGGCACAAAAAAAAAAAAAATTGGGCTTTTAGTCAAAGAGAAATCCCTCTTACCAAGAGTATACAAAAATGGTTCCATGCCTCTTTTGAGTTGATTCGACCATACAAAAAGAATTCCAAGCCCCATGAGCTTCCAAAAATCAAACCATCCAGCCTCATATACCAAATTGAGCCAAAATCTTGAAATTGACATTCCACAAAAATCAAACCAAATTCTGGTCCCCTAACTTGCCACATACAGCTTGTTAGGTCACAAGACCAAAACCAAAAACCAAAACCTGATCCCCTAACTTGCCACATACAGCCTGTTAGGTCACAAGATCAAAACCAAAATTGATCCCCCAACATTCCACATACAGTTTGTTGGGTCACACAGTCAAAACCATACCCGACCCCCTAACCTGCCACATACAGCCTGTTAGGTCAGAAGATCAAAACCAAAATTGATCCCCCAACATTCCACATACAGTTTGTTGGGTCACACGGTCAAAACCATACCCGACCCCCTAACCTGCCACATACAGCCTGTTAGGCCACAAGGTCAAAACCCAAATCCACATCCCTGATGTCATCTTTAAAACTTTACCGCGAGATGGTACGTGATCCCTTTCACTACCATAAAATTCCCTTGTAAGCTCAAAAGGCTACAAATACCAAAAAGAAAGACTGCTCAAAGACTCTTGGTCAAGTCACAGGCTCTCCTTCATAAATCTCTTTGAGGCACATTGACTACAAATGATAAGCAACTCGTCGCTGTACCTCGAGGGGGCATTTGTTGACACCAAAAATGTCACTTTGCCTCTTCAAGATCCAAAGAGCTACATGAAGTCGCAACCTGCCATAAATAGGCAATGCTACTTCCAAAAAATCAAATCTTGTCAGAATCAGACAAAAACTGCAAGATCCTTCAAGACAGCCAAAAGAGGTACACAAGAAGTTTCGGGCTATTTCAAAATCATTTGGCCTAACTTCGCTTCTCCGGTAACTGAAAAGGAGCTCCCGGCGGCGAAAGCATCGGAGACACCAAATCTTCGATCAGAGCCGATGGATGGTCTCAAAATACATCCAAAAGGCTCCACGTCAAGTTCCGAGTCAAACCGACAACGTTTGACCCTACATCAACCCTCGAACATCTAAATCAAGCCTCTCGGCGGTGAGAACCACCGAGGCCATCACACATTAGATAGAGCACATGGACGGCTTCAAAATGTTTACAAAGGGCAACACGTCAAATTTCAGGTCATTTCGACAACATTTGACCATACTTTGACGCTCGGAAGCCAAATCAGGCCTCTCGGCGGCGAAGCTCCACGGGACCATGGTTTTTCAAGACAGAGCCTATGGATCATCTTAAAATGACTCCAATAGGTTCCCTGTCAAATTTCAAGTCAATCGGACATCGGTTGACCGCACATCAAACCGCACATCTTCATCGCGACAAAAGCAAGTCTACTGGTGATAGGACCCCAAACGGCTTCAAAACTCAAACAAAAGCCTATGGTTGGTCTTATTTATTGCTCAGCAGGCTTCACCCCAAATGTCAGGTCATTCCGACATCGTTTGACCCAGTTTCAGCTTCTGACGGAAAATCGGCAGCTCTGCGCGACAAAGTCTTCGGCTTTCTCAGAAAATTAGAAACTTTCCAAAACAAAATGCAAGGATTCTCATCAGGTTTTCTACAGGGAAATCAGGCCAATAAATTATCAAAAATGTCAAGAAAAAATACAGAAGAAAAAAGAATCGAAAAACAACAAAAAACGGACACAAAACGGGACAAAAGGGGGAAAACGCCCCAGGGTCACCAGCGACCCTAGGTCCCGGGATCGCCCGGTAGGCCCCGGAAATCCCGTTTTTCGCTATTTTTTCGCGATTTGAAGCGTCCGGCCTCTGGTATTTTCCAAAATTCATACTTTTGAGACACCAAATCCTCTGACATCCGTCAAAAACATGGGCTAATCATCAATAGTATCGAAAACAACATTGATCGCCACCTGGTCAACCAAAAAAGTGTGCTTTCTACCCGACCGATCGAGAAATCGATAGGACAGATGGCACCGACCCGCTGTTGGCAACCAACACCTAAAGTTACATGGTCATCCGATGTCGATCTACATAAAGATCCATCGATGATCATCGCCAGAAGAATCCCAAAAGACGCGGCACGCCCGCGACTCTTTAACTGCTCGGCGACCACTTAATGCGATTAATTGACTAGCTTTATTACAGTCATTAATCCATTTCTTTGGACGGACCAATCAGAAGCAAGCATCCGGGAGTTACAAGTCAAGAGATTCATGGCATTTAATCCATGAAACTCCTCCCATCATGGCGATTAAAGGCGATTAAATGCCCTCAATCTCCTCCGGCCAATCAGAAGCCAAGAAAAAGGAGTTACAAAATAAAGAATTCAATCTTGTAACTCCTCCCTTTATGTAGCTTTATGACAATTAAGGCTCATAAACCCTCCTAAATGGCTACCTAAAAGCCTATAAATAGGAGAGCATTCCAAAGAATTCCAGATCGAAAAAAAACAACAAGACACAAAAGCACAGAAATTCAGAGAAGGAAAAGAGAGAAAACTCTGCGGAAGTTCTACACCAACCACCGCTACAAGGTGACAAAAGTCCCTTGGGGGGTACCCCTCCCCCCCGGCAAGGTCCTTGCCTTCTCCTTCTGCCTCCAAATGGCTTAGACGTGGCTTTTCAGCCTGTCTACTCGACTTTTTATAAGACATAGGACCTCCTTTTGGTCTTTGTTCTCTAAAAACCTGAGGTTATAGCCAAGCCAAGCGAATCAATAGCATCCTCTGTTCTCATCTGCATGGATGATGACGAAGTCCACATATGGCTTGTGACCGTCAATCTGAACGGGTCCCCTACAATCTCCTGAGAAGTTAGATCCTCCTTTTCCTGTTTTTTTTTGTAGTTTGTGTTTTTTTAAAAGAGACAAAAAATCATAACTCTTGCCCTTTTTTTTATTTGATAAAGATTGTAAATCGGCTATAAACGCCAAAATCGGCTATAAACGCCAAAAATCGGCTATAAACACCAAAATCGGCTATAAATGCCAAAAAAATCGCCTTTCACGGCAAATCAAGAAAATGTCTCTTTTCTTAAATATATGTGCAATGGAAAACTTGAAAGAAGTTGATTTCCTTTTTACTTGTGAATGTTGATCTCCAGATCACCACTTGCAATTCCAAGTAAAATAGAAAACACAAAAGAAATCTTGATGCACGCGCTTGCCCCCCGGTTACGAAAGGGTCGGACCCAACGGACTCCCACGTCCACCGACCTCGGTAGGACCAGGCAGGAACGCGGTCCATCAGATATCAAGCCCTCGTATACAGAACCCCGCCCGCGATTCCCACTATGACCCTAATGAGGGTAGAGACGACCCGACTCCGAGAACGGTGAGACACTTTAAACACACATTATTTCAAACATCGATGCAACTATTCTTTAAATTTTCCTTTGACACATTCCATTGTTTCTTATAGATCCTTCAAGCGAATGACCATATTCGTGCCACGCTTGAGCGACCGGACCAGCCAGTTGACTTCTACCAGAGGGCATTGCAGACCACCCTCGAGATTCTGGATGGCTTGTCGGTGACGTATCGCCGACTTGTGCAGCAGTGATGATCAGATGGGCTTTTGGATTGATCTCTGCATTTTTTTGATGAGATGAGATATGTACTATAATTTTTTTTTCATGACAGAATATCTTTTTATTTGGTTGAGTCGGGATATGTACTACAAACTTTTATGTGTCAATTAAAGATTTCTTTGGAAATATCATTCACAAAAAGACTGCTTAAGTTACATCTAAACACACATTATGACATTACCAGATGAATTCCTCAATCGTATTAAGAGTAAATGGATTCTGACACATATGGGCATTGGAACCCCAGAAAACACAAATATGGAGTTCTAAAGCCCATATGTGTCAGAATCCATTTACTCTTAATACGATTGAGGAAATCATCTGGTAATGCCAGATATGTACTACAAACTTTAATGTGTCAATTGAAGGATTTTATTTCATGTGTATGAACTTTTATGATTGTTAACTTCGTGATTTGGAATGTTTGGTTCCTTTTATTTATTTATTTTTATGAACATCTACCTGCATCTTCATATACCATCTGCTTCAACATCCTTAATAGTCTCAATATAGGGTCCTAAAGACTTAGGAAGCAAATTCTCTAACGTGCGAGATCGAGTGCGACGGACACTTAATTTCTCCTTCCCCTTCTTTGAATCTAGACTGTTGGATCTAGCTAAAACGCTATCTTCGATCGAGAGTGCATACTCGAAAGCAGATGGCTCCCGACGCGTAGACCGATCCAACTTCTTCTTTTTCAAGGATGAACAACCCCGGGTATTCAATTTAACATCCCGCTTAAGAAGATAAGTAGACGAAGGCACCCCAATTCTCTTAGTTTTTTCAATATTTGTACTTTACCAGCCTGATCGGTACTTTGAAATTTCCTATTGATCAACTCGAACTCGGAAGTTGCGGTCAACTCGGGGGCTTCATTCACCTTAGTGGAGTCAAAATTGAGCTTCCTCCAGTACTGATGGACACAACTTAGTGGTATTTGAGTGCCTTCCCTTATGTATTCGGTAATCTCGTGTGCACATGGTAACCCATGGGTCCGTCGAATTACGCACCCACATGCCACCGAATCAGGGCCAATATAACCAGCTCTTATTGACTCATTCAGTACTATATCCATAGCATTCCTTGATACAAATTTTCTCAACTCACGAAACAGTGCCGGTTTGAACTATGTTACACAGTGTTCATGCTCTTTTCATATGAAGCCTTTATCTCTGTAAAGAGCAACTCAAGCAATTCATGGATAACTTGCCAGGACGCATCAAAGTTACTGTTCGATGCCAAGGTGTCTCTTCAATTTTACATGTGCGCTCTCTACCCTGTTCGCAGTCAAGTTCCCAAAGTGCATATGCCGATCTGTCCAGGCAGTTACAAATTGTTCATTCTGGTTATTCAACCACGATTTCTTCACGTAATCAACAGCATGTGGATACCGACAGAAATTCCGGTCCAATGCACTTAGTAGTTGAATGTAGTCATTTTCAATGGGAGAGACTACCAACATGTTCCAACAAGATATAAACGCATCCCATCTGTCGTTGATCTCAAAATACTTCTTACAATTTGCCAATATGTTCCTAGAAATATGTCACCTGCTTAATAAGCTTGCTGCATTCGGAAAAACAACATTAATTGCATTGATCAGTGCCAACTCTTTATCGGTTACAATCACACGGGGCATAATGGATCCATCCATTAACTCCTTAAGCCTCTCCAAAGCCCATCTGTAATTGGCCTCCCTTTCAATTCAAGGTACACAAAAGCAACGGAGAAAGTCAGTTGAGTAGATGTGACACCGACAATCTCAAGCAAGGGAGGTCGATATCTATTAGTCTTGTATGTGCAATCCATTATCAAAACTTCTGGAAATGCAAGTAACAACTGAATATATGATGGATGTGCCCAGAATAGGTCCATCATAGCATCTGTAGCGTCGTTGCTAGTGTGATACTCAATGTAGTTGTTCTGCTCCAAATGCATTATGAGTTGCTGCATCTGTGATCGACCGGCCAACTCAGTCACCCTCCATTTCTGACGGCATTGTAGATACTCTTCATCGTACTGGTTTTGTGCACATCCCTTTCCTGCAACGTTCGAAGGATGGTTCATCGGCTTCATCATACTCTTCGACATATCAATCAAAATATGATTTCCTCCCCTGAAAGCCTCCCAGCAATGAGTGCCCCTCGAGATGTTGTGCATTTGGATGATTGTGCACCCCACAAACCACTGCTAACATCCAATCATCATCATTTGCTAACTTTCGGCCCTTCAAAGAAAAAGGGCAATTACACTTCTTCGTTCCCATTGCCTTATTAGGATTTCTCTTTTCGGAGACCTTCGATGGACCCTTATAACTTCCGCTTCTCTCACAAGATAAAACTATTCCCGGCTTCCTACCATCTCCACCAGCATCTGAAGTTTTGATTACAATTACCAAACCATGTTTCTTTCCAACTTCCCTTGTCCATTGGATTAGGTCCTCTCGGCTTCTAAATATCATGTCAGTGGTGAAGACATTAGTAAAATCCAAAGAGCACTCACTGGTACCGGTTGATTGAATCTCCTGAAAATATGATTGCTAAATATTAGTATATTAATGCATGAGACTATATGCAGTCCTTGTGAAATATGCTCGGTTTACTCATGCTGTGCAAAACTTTTTTTCACGGAATAAATACGCCGTGCATATTAGTTTTACACGGAATAAATACGTCGTGCAAACTATTTTTGCATGGAGTATTTAGTCCGTGTAAAACTAGTTTGTTTGATGGTATTCCGCCGTGCAATATTCATTTGCACGGCTCTAGAATACCAAACACGATGCGCGAATTTTAATTAAAATGCTGGAAACGAAGTAAAAAGTATACCTCCTCTTGGTAGATCGTTAGTTGCTTATCCATATTGAAAATGCCTACTTCTAATAGACAATGTGATGCAGGGAGATGAGTGCCTCCAATATCTTTAAATAATTGGAGGAGACTTGAGGAAACTTTGAAAGAGTTGGAGAAGATGATGAGGAAGGAGATGAAGATCAAAGGGGGATGAATGAGTGCAGATGAATAGTTTCGAAACAGTGGATGTAAGGGATAATGAAGAATAAGAAGAAGAAGAAGCAGAAAAAGAAGAAGAAGAAATGAGTAGAGAGGAGGGCAAGAAACGTAGGAGAACCAAAGGAAGAGGATGGAAAAGGTTGATGGTAAAGGGTGATTTGGTCATTTCACCTGAGGGTATTTTGGTGATTAAAAAAAATTTAAAATATATGGGTGTGTACAGCAATAGTAGTGGGTGCATATAGAATCTTCAAACCATTGGATCGACTGTTTGATTATAAAAAGAAAAAGTTGATTAACGCAATCTCAGGCATATCCACAATCACGTTTTAGTAATGATCTTATAAGGACGTTATGTACCGTTTTAGGGCACATCACACATGGCATCCAATGGGGCTTATCTTATAACCCATCCAAATGGACCATAGACGTACAACTCCCCTTTTATAGTCACCGATGCGATGGATGGATTTCCAAGGATCTGAATGGACTAGACAATTAAATTAAGGGTAAGATTTTATTATTTTATATAAAACCGTTAAATTTGTGGATATAGATGAAGGATTAGAGATATTAAATTGATTTCAAATTTAATATTCTATTTGGCCTCCCATCCCATTATATGTGGCATCTCAAGTGGGCTCCACAAAAAATTATGTACTGTAAGACGATAGGACCATCTTTACATGATGATCATTACTAATAACGTTTTTCATCAAATCTTTGTCAATCCAATTTCGGAAAAAACTCAAATTGGTGTAAAATTTAAGATACACCATATTATTAGAGGGCATTTATTTTTAAGGGTTCATATTTTAATAGATGGGCTCCATTGTGGAGTTACACACCTTTTAACTCAAGATTTCTCTTGATTAATGCCTATGAGGTTTCGAACTCATTATTCATAGCATTTGGGCTCACTGGATTGTTTCAATTGTTGAGGAGTGCCCTATTATGTTAGGTGGGGCCCACGGACCTGTCCCCTCAGTGAGTTCTGATGCTCGGAGGCAAAGTTCTCGAGCCAAGAGGAAGGAGTGAGACGTTGCTTTGGGTCCCACCTATTGAGAATTTAATACGCTCAAACTAAATGTCGGGGTTTTATCTCTAAATTTTAACCGAGTAGGACACTTTTTTTTTGTGGGAAGATGACATGCTATTCATTAATCATTGAAAAAAGATACAGCATTATTACTAGTGTAGGCATCAGTGCCTGTATAAAGCCCCACCCTCGCTAGACTATGTGCTTCACTGTTAATACTTCTACTAATCACCGTAAAGTGCACTTTAGTAAAGACATCTTTTTATTCTAGGCTCTTCTGTAATGAGGCATAAATTTCCAAAGGGACTGAATAGGACTGTTGTCTCACCATAAAATTGACTTTGACTTAAAAAAAAATGTGACTAACACAATCTCAGGCATCATTCATCATCACACTTTTACCAAACAATGAACCTTTGGTGGACCAATCCTCCACATGGCATCCACGCCAACTAGGGTAATTTTCTCGAAGTCTCCCGCTCTTTTAACACATGGTAACCCTCCATTCCCCCCATTGGAACCAAGCCATCCTCAAATAGGAGAGTTTCAAGTTTGGCAGAGCAGAGGAATCATACAATCTATACATTGCGTGATCCAACAATCATATGTTTTTTTTTTATCAATTTCTCATAATCCATGAGATATCAAGGGCTAAGCTTTCACCCCACAACCGTTTTTGGCTCTTTAGATAATTTTAATGGTTCAAATCGTGCAAAGGGGGCCCACATAAGTAAAAAAATGGAATCCAGCACATTGATTGGAGCAAAGTCTTCCTCCTAATTTCGTGGGTCCTACCCATTGGTTACATATGGTCCCTGCCACAAGGGTATCCTTTCAACTAAAGATGGGTCCTCTCCACTCAAGGTCTAACTCATATCTTTCAATTGAGTTCAACTATCATTCAAATGGGTCCCAATAGGGTCCCACCAAGGTCCGCTAAATAAAATAACTAATTCCAAAATCCTTCAATTTTCCCCTAGTTAAATCTAAATTGCGCCAAAATCAAATCGTGCCCTAATTGCTCAATTCATCTATTTGGGACCGAAATCCAAGGAAACCCTAGCAATTACGTAATTCTAGATGTTGGTCTTATAAGAATGCTATCAGAGATTCCTCTTATCGGGATAAAAGCGGATTACGTAGGCCCTACCACCTTGGAAATGACGGACTTGAAGCGATGCGCCAAGATTAATCCTACTAATAATTTTATAGATTTCATTAGTAAGAGAAATTAGCCAAAACTTATTTGGAGTGCTAGCACGCTCCCCTTTAGGTACAAGCACAAGAAAAGTAGATTTTCACCTATTTCAACAATTTTCCTGATTTTTAAACAAAATCCATCACAATAGCACAAATATCTTCTCCCACAATCGCCAAGCATAACTTGAACAAGTGAGCATTAAACTAATCAGGACATGGTGCCTTGTGAAGACTTATAATTTTAACTGAAAATCCAATTTCCTCTCTAGTAACTAATTTAGAGAGAGAGCTGTTATTGTTGACACCAAAAATGTCACTTTGCCTGTTCAAGATCCAAAGAGCTACATGAAGTCGCAACCTGCCATAAATAGGCAATGCTACTTCCAAAAAATCAAATCTTGTCAGAATCAAATAAAAACTGCAAGATCCTTCAAGACAGCCAAAAGAGGAGTACACAAGAAGTTTCGGGCCATTTCAAAATCATTTGGCCTAACTTCGCTTCTCCGGCAGCTGAAAAGGAGCTCCCGGCGGCGAAAGCATCGGAGACACCAAATCTTCGATCAGAGCCGATGGATGGTCTCAAAATACATCCAAAAGGCTCCACGTCAAGTTCCGAGTCAAACCGACAACGTTTGACCCTACATCAACCCTCGAACAGCTAAATCAAGCCTCTCGCGGCGAGAACCACCGAGGCCATCACTCATCAGATAGAGCACTATGGACGGCTTCAAAATGCTTACAAAGGGCTACACGTCAAATTTTCAGGTCATTTCGACAACATTTGACCATACTTTGACGCTCGGAAGCCAAAATCAGGCCTCTCAGCGGCGATGCTCCCAGGACCATGGTTTCCAACACAGAGCTAGGGATCATCTTAAGATGACTCGAATAGGTTCCCTGTCAAATTTCAAGTCAATCGGATATCGGTTGACCGCACATCAAGCCGCGACATTTTCATCGCGGACAAAAACAAGTTATACTGGTGATAGGACCCCAAACGGCTTCAAAACTCAAACAAAAGCCTATTGGTTGGTCTTATTTATTGCTCAGCAGCTTCACCCAATTAATTTCAGGTCATTCCGACATCGTTTGACCCAGTTTCAGCTTCTGACGGAAAATCGACAGCTCTGCGCGACAAAGTCTTCGGCTTTCTCAGAAAAATGGAAACTTTGCAAAATAAAATGCAAGGATTCTCATTAGGTTCTCTGCACTGAAATCAGGCCAATAAATGATTAAAAATGTCAAGGAAAAATACAGAAGAAAAAAGATTAAAAAAATAGCAAAAACGGACACAAAACGGGACAAAATGGGGAAAACCCCCAGGGTCGCAGACCCCTGCGACCCTGGCCCAAGGTCGCCGGCGACCTTGAGGCCCGGGATAGCCGGGAGGGCCCCGGAAACCCCGTTTTTTGCCGTTTTTTCGCGATTCGAAGCGTCCGGCCTCTGGTATTTTCCAAAATTCATATTTTTGAGACACCAAATCCTTTGACATCCATCAAAAACACGGGTTAATTATCAAGAGTATCGAAATCAACATTGATTGCCAACTGGTCAACCAAAAAAAGTGTGCTTTCTACCCGACCGATCGAGAAATCGACAGGACAGATGGCACCGACCCACTGTTGGCAACCAACACCTGAAGTTACATGGTCATCCGATGTCGATCTACATAAAGATCCATCGATGATCATCGCCAGAAGAATCCCAAAAGACGCGGCACAGCCCGCGACTCTTCAACTGCTCGGCGACCACTTAATGCGATTAATTGACTAGCTTTATTAAAGTCATTAATCCATTTCTTTGGACGGCACAATCAGAAGCAAGCATCCGGGAGTTACAAGTCAAGAGATTCATGGCATTTAACCCATGAAACTCCTCCCCATCATGGCGATTAAAAGGCGATTAAATGCCCTTAATCTCCTCCGGCCAATCAGAAGCCAAGAAAAAGGAGTTACAAAATAAAGAATTCAATCTTGTAACTCCTCCCTTTATGTAGCTTTATGACAATTAAGGCTCATAAACCCTCCTAAATGGCTACCTAAAGGCCTATAAATAGGAGAGCTCTCCAAGAAGAAAAAAAAGCATAGACAGCAGAGAAAACAAACAACAGACTGCAGAAAAAAACGGAAACTCAGACAGAAAAAGGCATCAAAGAGAGAAACTCTGCAGAAATCCTACACCGACCACCGCTACAAGGTGACAAAAGTCCCTTGGGGGGTACCCCCCCAAGGTCCTTGCCCTCTCCTTCTGCCTCCAATGGCTTAGACGTGGCTTTTCAGCCGTCTACTTAGTTTTTTATTGGACATAGGACCTCCTTTTGGTCTTTGTCTTCTAAAAACTTGAGGGTTATAGCAAGCCAAGCGAATCAATAGCATCCTCTGTTCTCATCTGCATGGATGATGGCAAAGCCCACATATGGCTTGCGACCATCAATCTGAACGGGTCCCCCAACAATCTCCTGAGAAGTTAGATCCTCCTTTTCTTGCTTTTCATTGTAGTTTGTATTTTTTCAAAAGGGACAAAATCACAACTCTTGTCTTTCATTATTGATAAGGATTGTAAATCGGCTATAAATGCCAAAATCAGCTATAAACGCCAAAAATCGGCTATAAATGCCAAAAAAATTGGCTTTCACGGCAAATCAAGAAAATGTCTATTTTCTTAAATATATGTGCAATGGAAAACTTGAAAGAAGTTGATTTCCTTTTTACTTGCGAAGGTTGATCTCCGGATCACCACTTGCAATTCCAACTAAAATAGAAAATCTGGCACACCCACACAAAAGAAATGTTGATGCACGCCTTGCCCCCTTCCGGTTACGAGAGGGTTGGACCCAAACGGACTCCCACGTCCGCCGACCTCGGTAGAACCGAGCGGAAGTGCTGTTCCATCAAGCTGGCACACCCGGTGGGACTCGTTCATTTGAGAACACGATACTAGAAATGAAATATTTGCATATCATATCTATTGCTCTATGCTTATACTTCTTTTCTTGATTCCTTGGCTACTTTCTAATTGGTGGCCTATGTTGGATTCCGCATCTAAAAAATGAGATGAGATTTTTTGGGAATTTCTAATTCTTTGAATTTATTTCCACTCTTTCTCTTTTCAACAAAAAAAAAATAAAAAATCAGATTTTTCATTTTGGATTCAAAATTGAGAAACCTTGATCCTTTCCTATCGTTCATCGTGCTTGCAGAAATGTTGAGCCTGTTCGACTAAGGTTTTGGGCCATCGTTTCTCTTCGATGAGTTCATTAAAGATCTAAAAAATAAAAATAAAAAATAAAAAATTAGATTTTTCAGTTTGAATTCAAAATTGAGAAACCTTGATCCTTTCCTATCGTTCATCATGCTTGCAGAAATGTTGAGCCGGGTCGACTAAGGTTTGGGCCATCGTTTCTCTTCGATGAGTTCTTTAAAGATCTAAAATATATTATATATATAAAAGACATAGACCACTAAAGTTAAACCAATTGCGTTCTTTGATCATGGTTGATTCAAGAAAAGCCCTTGTCCAGAGTGTGGAGACAGCTTGACTGTTCTAGGCAAGGGTCCTCCAAAGGGGTTCATTAAGTAATCTTACCCTTACCCTGGGGGGCAATTCTATCAATCGAGGTTTTATAAGACCGGGTTAGGAGGCCTATGTGTACTCTCTCGTCTTTAAATAAATTTTTTTTCAAAATAAAATTTTTAAAAATAAAAATTTTTAAATAAAAAATAAAAAATAAAAAATTTTCAAAAAAAAAAATCTTAATAAAAATAAAAATAAAAAAAAGATTTTTTAAAACAAAAATCTTTGAAAAAAAAAAACTTCAAAAAAAAAACTTCCGTCATTTTGGGTTTAGATTGGAGAAATCTTGGTCTTCTCCTTTCTGTGCACTGGCGCTCGCGGAAATCGTTAAGCCCGTGTTCAGATTGGAGTGCCTTTTGCTCTCTTTGATGAACCCGATATTGGCCTTTTAAAAAAAAAACTCGTCATTTTTTTATTCAGATCCAAGAAATTATGGTTCATTTCTTTCTGAGCACTGGCGCTCGCGGAAATCGCTGAGCCCGTGTTCAGATCGGAATACCATCTGCTCTCTTGGATGAATCCAATCTTGACCTTTCAAAATGGGGAATCTCATCTCATGGATGAGGTCTCCAAACATTTGTGTCTAGCGGTACTAGTACGCCCTTTCAGGGTATACTGTATTGCGACCGGCACATTTGTAACTCCAACTTATATTCTTCTTACCTCGAGCAAGCTCTGCTTCTCGATAAGTCGAATTAAGTTCACAATTGCTTCTAGCAGTCACTCGGACGCTCATTCTGGGCTTACCATACCTGCGATCAGAACAATTGTACCCTCTATGGCATTTTGCTTTCTTCATATTGCTTGGGTCATCTTCCTCGAGCAATTTGAAAAGACAAAACCATAGAACTTCCCATTATGATCATTATATCTTGTGATTACTAATGGATGTGGTCTTGTTTCAGAAATTTTCGAAAAAAACTAACAATGGCAGCATCGCTTACCATTACTTTCGATGAAAGCAAGCACCAACTTATGCTTCAACAGAAGCAAACCACGCGCACCTACAAGCGCCCCATCAGCTGCCGAAGCGTCAACTCCCTCGGCAACTCTCTGAACTCCGGGTCGACCTCGACTCCCCGGACTATCATTCTTTAGGACGCTGGGACCATTCCCACTTCCCGAGGAACAAACTGCTCCTTCCAAGAAGCAGAAACTCGCCTCTCAACGTGTCACTACCGTGACACCAAAGGCAAGCACCAGAAGGCCCGAAGCCCGTGGCAGCCCCACGAAGTCTCGACCAGCAAACGACCAGGTCTATCCTAAGACTTGGTCCCCAAGACCTTCACCAAAACAAAGAAGGTCCCAAACATCTACCAAGCCAGCATTCCTGGCCCCACTCAAGGAGAACCAGTTCTACCCTCTTGCCTACATGAAAGAGGAGAGACCCATCTCCAACCTGACTCCCAAGTCAACCCAGCATGAGCCGGCTTGTTCCTACAAGCCTCAAAATCAAGTCATGCATCACAAGGCCTCCGCAAGCACCTACTAAGGCCCTACAAACCTGCAGTTCGACCCTTCATCTCTACAGGGGCCGAACTTGAAAAATTCAAAGCTTCGCTGCAACAGGCGAAGGACAGGGTTCGCATCCTATCCTTGCCCGGCTACAAAGAAGACAGGCCTGGCTGCTGCGCCCAGGGAGCACATCCTTCGTTGTCAATGCCCAGCCAGAGCTGACCGAAGCTCAAATTGCTCGTCAATATACGCTGCCGCGCATCGTATCAGCAAAAAAAGACTAGAGAAGCAAAGGACCCAGCATCCTACACTTCAAGTCTCTCCCAAATGGGTCGAAAAAGAAAGACCCAACCAAGCTGCTGCTGTCCATATGGTTGGAAAAACCAGAAGGCGCCAAAAGTTAGCAACAAAAATCCATGTCCGACATCCGATGACCCACAGCGTCTCCAGGACAAGAAGACATTCAGAAGAATCCCCTGCTCCTTCAAGCAAAGGATGGCAGAGTGATCCTTCCTCAAGCTCTTCTTCAAAAAGAATGAGCCCTAGCTCAGTCACCAGGACAGTTTCTTCGTTCGAATCCCGAGGGATGAACGTGTTGGCTACAAATTCTGAGCCACCACCCCACAATCCACCTCAAGATGATGCGATCACCCGCATCCAGCAGTTGGAACAAGGCGAGCAGAGGATTGAAACTCTGATAGGAAAACCTTCTCCTCGCCTTCCAAAAATAGGCGAACAATGAACCTCCTCCGAATCATCAAGACGATGAGGTAAATGGAGAAGAAAATGAGTCACGCGCCCTTACCAAAAAGGACGTAGACAATATCCTCGCCAAAGCAAAAGAAGAGGATATACTCAAGGAGCATGGGATCAAGCCACCATATCCCTTATGGATGGACTCGGTCCCGTTCCCCACCAAATTCAAGCATCCTACTCTCCAAACATATACGGGGAAAGGATCAGCCAGACAACACGTCATCCACTTCAAGATCCTGACGGGAGCAATCACGGATCAAGATGCACTCAAGATCCGCCTCTTTGCAAGTACCCCTAAAAGGTACGGCCTTCGATTGGTACTCCACTCTGCCGGAGGACTCCATCCAAAACTGGGCCATGCTAGAGACACGCTTCCTGACTCACTTGAAAGGTGAGGATCATCCCGCTACTATGGCTCAGCTGTGCAGCCTAAAACAGGGGGAGAATGAGTTAGCATATGACTTCATTTACAAGTGGAAAGCAATGGCATACAAATGCTCTGATGCTAGTCGACATCTGCCGAAATAACATGAGAGCTAGAATCCACTCCATGATCATCGGCAGCAAATCAAAGAACCTGGGAGAACTCCTAAAAGCTTCCATGGAAGCTGAAACAGTGATTAAAGACCTCAACAGTCAGAAATCATCAAGAAAAGAGCCAACCGCCATTGCAACCTCAAAACCAAAGAAAAACGAGGTCCTCAATGTCAGACCAAGTCAGCTCCTCAGCCACCAAAGAAAGCTGAAAACAAAGCTGCTGGTAAGAGGCCTGAACTCTTAGATGCCTTCAAAGAACGAGTAGAGAAGAAATACCCGTTTGATGAAGATGTTGATGAAATCTTCGGGGCTCTTGTGGAAAACGGCAAGCTCACTTTGCCCGAACCAAAAAGACCGGGTGATGTTGGCAAAACCAACGATCCTCGGTACCGTCCATAACACCAGATGATCTCGCATCCTCTCAATCAATGCTTCGTTGTGAGGGAGAAAATAAAAGAGATGTGGAAAAACGAAGTCATCACCTTTGACAAAAACTATGGGTCTGCCTCCGTCAACATGGTGACATGTGGACAAACATCAAAATCACCGAAGAAGAAGATCACTACTTCCTTTAAGGTGATAAACTCAATCCAAGCGTCCGAGGAACTGGTTCCTTACCCGACACCAGACGGACAACCCATATGGGTACATCCCGATCTCCTGGAAGATGAAAATTGGGAGGTCGTGAAAATAAAGCCTACAGCTCAACAGCGAAGGCAGGCTAGGAAATATCTCCTCAAGCTCAAACGGCAAGAGAAGACCCAGCCAAAACAAGAAGTCAAAGAAAAGGCAGAGGCTTCCTCTACCGCTTCACTAGAGGCAACAAAAACATCCCTTCCAGAGACTTCAAAGGGGGTAAGAAAATTCACTCTCAGTGATTTCATACCACCTCAATTCAAAGAAGCCACGCAGGAGATATCATACTCTTGCAATTCGGTAATTGGGTTCTCCATTGATGGATACGAATCCAGCAACACCGATGATGGATTCGAATCCAACTACACAGACGAGTGGGAGGAGTCCCTTGAAATAAGAGAGTACCTCTCCGATGAAGAATGGGTTCCTGAGACTCATCTTATGCCAGTAATCTGGTATAACCCCCTATAGCCACAAGGATCCTGGTCTGATGATGAAGAAGACCAAGAGGCTGTACAAGAAAATGCTGCTGACCCAGCACCTCTCATTGCTCCAGTGGAAATCAACCATGTTGAGCCACAAAGAGCTGATGAAGAAGAAGATTTGGCTCCCATGCCTGATCTTGAAGAATATGCAAGGATCTTGCAGCGTCTCGCTCTAGAACAAGAGCAAGACTGCGTCAACGAGCCTCTTCGCAATCCAGAGCCTGAAGTCCCTGAAGACCAGAAAATTGCTGGATAGACGATCCTCTTACATCCGAGGATGAGTCTGACTCCTATCAGGCAATGTCTCCCGTCAGAGCTTCCTGTAATGTGATAATTCGGGATTATAGCTCATCCGAAGCATCGTCTGATGAGAGCACTTACACTCCGGCGACCCTAGCAATGTATCTTCTGGAGCCACCTCATCTCACGTGACTTTCACTGAGATGACACCCTCTCAGGTTTCTTCTCCTGAAACTGTGACTTCAAAGTTCACACCCTTCCTGACTGAAGAATTCCCAGCTGTTGATGCTTGGGATGATGAATTGGTCAACGAAGAAGAAAGGTTGCTGGATGCTGTTCAGGACTTGTTCCCGCAAAATGCTCCATGCAACACAATCACTGAGGATGGCAACTCCGCTGCTGATACATCCTCAGCAAATGAAAAACGACAGCCTCTTGATCTTGAAGACAATCTTCTAAACGAAGACCCTTCTCAAGAAGCTCTCGAAGTTGGTAGAGGCACCCGCTCTGGCCGGGACTACCACAAAAATTACAACCAATCTTCCTTTACATATGTAAATCCTCGGAAAAAGATGTTGCAAGCACCCCTAGTGGCAACAATGATGAACATGCAGACCCTAAGGAGGCTTTCAAGTATGACTTGATTGAACACTTCAAGCACATACCTGCATGTCTGCACATCCTGGATTTATTGCGAATGTCTCCGCACACTCGTGATAATCTCATTTCAGAATTTCAAAATCTGAATGAGGATGTCGATAAACATGCCCCGCAAGTCCTCCAAATTGAAATGGATTACCGGGTCAAAAACTCAGAAGCTTCCTCAAAGGAAGAAAAGAAGAAAACTGAGGGATCATGCATTGAATGCCTCTAGGTTAAAAAAGCAGCCAGTGCAACCATCGCCTTCACAAAGGACGACCTCTTACTTGGCGAAACAAGGCATAACCGACCCCTGTACTTCACAGGGTACATCAAGGAAATGCCTATGCACAGAGTTCAGATCGACCCAGGCTCTGCACTCAACCTCATCTCCACATCGGCTCTCGAAGAGTTGGGCATCCCACCCAGCAAGCTGAGCCACACATCTGTATCTATCTTTGGATACGATGTGAGTACTCAAAGGCCTATCGGCAAAATCAGGTTCAAGTTGTAGATCGGTGATCTTATCTCTGAGGTCACAGTGTATGCAATAAAAACCCCTTCATGCTACAACATCCTTCTAGGATGCCCTTGGATCCACGAGAATGGTGTTGTCCCTTCAACTCTACATCAATGCATCAAGTTTGTTGGCGACGATGGCATGATACATCGAGTCTTTGCTGACAGAAAACCCTTCAAAGGTAAAGAAGTCCACTTCGCAGACTCACAAATGTATGAAGGTGAAAAAGAAGAAGAGGAGAAGCAAACAGCACCCTTTGCCGAAAATCACCAGAAAGATAAAGGCAAGGCTCCTCAACAATCACCGGAAGAAAACAAACCATCCGGTAAATCCGAAGAGAGCATTCAAACTCCCTTCATCATCTCCCTCAAACCTTCAAAGCCTTTGGTCATCACAACTAAAGTGAAGAAGGCAAAGCAAAAGCCTGGGGGCAAATTTGTTGTCTCTTTCGTGTCTATCATGCAAGACACGGATTCGGATTCAGAGCCAGAAGACGACACATCGTCAAGCCAAGTTGACACTCAGCAAGTTCAGCCTGCTCTTACTCCAATGGAGACAACTTCTGACATAGAAGATCCTACGTCAGCTTCCTTCGTTGTTCCAGCAACTTCAGCAAAGGAAAAGCCAATCTTCTTCCATAGATCGGATGCTTCTTCATAAAACTCCATGCTTGAACCTTTCCAAATTGAAGGTATGCCTCAACTATCCTTATATAGTTCTGTGGCACAAGCTATTATGAAGAAAATGGGCTATGACGCTCAAAACCCAGTCGGTTTGGGAGAAGGACGCGGTATTCTCACGCCATTGGGGCCCGTCTTGACCAAAAGTCAGCCGGAAGATTGGAGACTCTACGGCTATGTAGAAAAGTCTTCACACGAGTTAGGGTATGATCCCGACACTCCCCTGAGACAGTTGACACAAAGGCTTAAAAGTCAATATACTGACCAAGCCTCAACATCTCAAGTCCATGAAGACATCGATCTCCCTGGGTATCTCTTTGATGAGTCACCTGACAAAGATCCACGAAGCTCATCCAATTGGCACGATATCTCCGAAAATGAAGAGGAGTTGTCCGATGGCACAGACGTATGGTCTTCTGACCCAGAAGAACCCTCATCTCTAAAAGCAGTAGCCTACTTCGACCCGGTTTCAACAGGCGATTGGGATCATCTCATAGCAAGCCTTGGGAAGATTACCGATCAAGAAGACCCATGGAAAGGAACAAAACCTTGGTTTGGTAATGCCCTTGAAACCCCAGAAGGTTTCATTGAGCTGGAAGCCTCCGAAAATATTGTGGAGGAACCACCTTCGAACCTTCCAACAGAAGATCCTGTTCAAAAGATAGACTTGGGAACACCAGATAACCCACGTCCTGTATTCATAAGCAAGAATATAAAGGATGATGAGTTACCCGAGTATATCGCCTTTCTTTATGAGTTCGTTGATTGCATTGCATGGTCTTACGCTGAAATGCCTGGCTTAGATCCCAAAATAGCGGTCCACAAACTCAATCTTCAAGAAGACATCAAACCTATCAAGCAAGGCCAAAGAAGATTCCATCCAGATGTGATGGATAAAATTGAACAAGAAGTTCAAAAACTCAAAAGCGTCGGCTTCATCCGTGAGGAACAACATCCTGAATGGTTGGCCAACATTGTCCCCGTGACAAAGAAAAACGGGCAGATCAGGGTCTGTATTGACTATAGAGACCTGAATGGCGCATGCCCAAAAGATGAATTTCCACTCCCCATACCAGAGGTAATGATTGATAATACCTGTGGATTCGAGCGAATGACATTCATGGATGGTTTCTCTGGCTACAATCAGATAAAGATTGATCCTGAAGATGAAAAACATACATCTTTTCAGACCCCATTTGGCGTGTATTATTACAATGTCATGCCATTTGGTCTGAAAAATGCTGGTGCCACATATCAGAGGGCTATGATGAAAATATTCCAAGATATGCATCACAAGACGATTGAATGTAACGTTGATGACCTCGCCGTCAAAAGCAAAAGAAAAGAAGATCATCTCGAAGACCTTCGAGAAGTCTTCGGCGTCTCGTCGGGTAAGTTCCTCGGATTCCTAGTTCAGAAAGCTGGAATAGAGCTTGACCCCATAAAAGTCAAAGCCATTCTAGAAATGCCCTCTCCAAGAACCTTGAGAGAACTCAAAGGGCTTCAAGGGAGATTGGCCTACATCAGACGGTTCATCTCCAATCTTTCGGGAAAATGCCGTCCATTCTCCTGGTTGATGAAAAAATGTGTAAACTTTGTCTGGGATGCTGACTGTGAAGCTGCTTTCTAAGATATCAAGTCATACCTGACAAAACCTCCAGTGTTAGCTGCTCCTACCACTGGAAAACCATTCATCTTGTACACAAGAGCCCTTGATCACTCTTTGGGAGCTCTGCTTGCCCAAGAAAATGATCAAAGAAAAGAAGCTGCTCTATATTACCTCAGCCGCATGCTAGTAGGTGCAGAGCATCGCTACTCTCCAGTCGAAAAAGAATGTCTTGCAGTGATGTTCGCCTTACAAAATTTGCGTCACTACTTGCTTTCCAACACAGTCTACCTGGTCTCGAGGGTTAACCTCTTGAAGGTCCTCGTCATAAAGGCAGGTTCTCTCAATGCTCGACTGGCAAAATGGTCCATCCTTCTGTCACAATTTGATATTAGGTATGTACCACAAAAGGCAATCAAAGGGCAAGCTCTAGCGGACTTCCTCCAAGAGCATCCATTGCCTAAAAATTCTCCACTCAGAGATGATCTCCTAGACGAACCAGTCTACAATGTGGAGACTTTCTCACAAAGTGCCTCCTGGGACATGTACTTTGACGGTGCAACCAGAAAAAATGAAAAAAGGCAGCTGATCTCGGGAGTTGGCATCCTCTTTGTTAGCCCTGACAAATACATGA
Source organism: Litsea cubeba (assembly GCA_012931725.1). Classification (NCBI taxonomy): domain Eukaryota; kingdom Viridiplantae; phylum Streptophyta; class Magnoliopsida; order Laurales; family Lauraceae; genus Litsea; species Litsea cubeba. The sequence continues at coordinate 51,676,403 of CM022947.1, read as the reverse complement.
TTCCACACGCTTTCTCGCTACTGGAACCATGCACAAACAATGCAGCTGAATATCAAGCTCTGATCCTAGGATTGGAACTCGCCATCGAATCCGGTATCACCATGCTGGAAGTCTTTGGAGACTCTCAATTGATCGTCAACCAGATGAATCAGAAATTTGAAGTCAGGAAGCCAGATCCGCTGCCTTACTATAACAAAGCACAATCGCTTCTGCAAAAGTTTGACATCTGTCACAACACCCACATTCGTAGAGGTGAAAACATACGTGCAGATGCCCTGGCTGGACTTGCCGCATCTATGGCAATCCAGGAAGGGGAAAATATGCAAATCACAGTTTGCGAAAGAAGAATCCTTCCTCCTCTTAACACACATGAAGCAGTTGCTGAATGCCACCAAGTGGTTGGAAGTCGGATTTCAATCCTTCAAACTTCAATCGGCGACTAGAGGGATTTGTTCATTGATTACATTATGTTCGGGATCCTACCTGAAGATCCAAAAGAACGGGTAAGCATCCAAAGGCGAACCCCAAGCTTTCATTTGGATATTCCTTCAAAAATCCTTTACAGGAAATCCTTCAACGGAGTACTTCTACGCTGCTTGTCACAACAAGAGGCTGAAGAAACACTCAAAGAAGTTCATGCTGGTCTTTGCGGAGCTCATCAGGCTGGTCCCAAGCTCTATGATCAGATAAAAAGGTTAGGTTATTACTGGCCTACCATGGTAGCTGACACAATGCAATTTGCTAAGCGCTTGTAACAATGCCAAGTTCATGGAGATTACATTCACATGCCTCCAGAATGGCTACATCCTACAGCGATTTCATGGCCTTTCGAAGCCTGGGGTATGGACATCATAGGTCTTATTTCTCCCCCTTTGAGCAAAGGTCATCGCTTCATCTTCGCCGCTACGGATTATTTCTTCAAGTAGTCAGAAGCATTTGCGTTCAACAAAATGAAGACCTCATCAGTCCTTCAGTTCCTGCGCACCAACTTCATTTGTCGTTTTGGCATACCCAAAAGATTCGTCCATGATAGCGGACCATAATTCTGGGATCATCGATTCTATAGGTTCTGCGACAAATATAAAATCCAAAGCTGTCCTTCGACTCCATACAATCCGGCAGCAAACGGATTAGCAGAAGCTTTCAACAAGCATTCTGTAAAATCCTCAAAAAAATGGTCTCTAGTCACAAAAGAGACTGGAGCGACAAAATGTCTGAAGCTTTGTGGGCCTATCGAACCACCGTTCGAGGACCAACCCATAGCACACCATTCTCCTTGGTCTATGGATGGAAGCTGTCGTGCCCTTGGAAGTACAAATTCCTTCCTTGAGGGTATCTTTGCAAAATGACATGACTCAAGAAAGCAATGTCAAATTGCGACTCCATGAGCTGGACAATCTCGATGAGAGGCGGCTCGAAGCTCAACAAAGCATTGAACTTTACCAAGCACGCATGGCAGGATCTTTCGACAAAAAGGTCAGGCAACGTGACTACAAAAAGGGTGACTTGGTTCTTGCGGTAAAAAGACCAATGGTCTTCGCTCACAAGTCCAAAGGCAAATTTGAGCCAAATGGGAGGGACCCTACGTCATCGACAATGTTTTCTCCAACGGCGCATACGCACTCCTAAACATGGAAGATGACAGATGTATGCTGCCCATCAACGACAAGTTCTTAAAGTGGTACTACCCTTGAAGACTTACCCAACTGGGTAAGAGCAATGCCTGTACGGCCAAAATCGGTTTCCAGGTACACGCTCGCTAAACCCACCTTTTTTTAGAATTTTCATATTAAATGTTGAAATTTCTAGAAATTTAAACAATGCCTATTTCCATCGTTTCATTGTTCAAAAAACCCAAGTTTAGGAACCTTTCCCTAACTTGACCAAAATTTTCAACGCTTGAACTCAAAATTCATGGTTTGAAACAAAATCTAGATTCACGGATTTCTACCCTAGTCCACCCTACCTTTTACCGCCTAAATGGTTTTAGGTCAAAACTTATGACCCTCGTGTCTTTAAACAAAAAAATAGTTTTTCAAAAAGCCACGGGGAAGCGACGTTTAGTCGATACTCGTACAAATTGGAAGCATGCGAACCACGTTCGACACTTCCAAAATCGCAGGGAAGCGACATTTCATCGATACTTGCAAAATCCAAAACCGTGGAGATGCAACATTTCAGTTGATATCCACAACCCAAATTTTAAAGGTTCGAAAAAACCTAAAAACCATGGAGACGCAACATTTCAGTTGATATCCATAACCCAAAGGTTCGAGAAAACCACAAATTTCAAAAATCGTGGAGAAACGACATCAAGTCAGTACCCGCAAAACTAGAATTTTTGAAAAGCAATGATGCGACATTCCATCGATACTTGCACCCAAATTCGCGAGGATGCGACATTCCATCGATACTCGCAACCGAATGAGCAAGGAATGGACATTCCATCGATACTTGCAAGAACATTCAGCAGGGAGGCGACTTTTAGTCGATACTTGCATTTTTGAAAACCAAAACCGGCTATAGATGCCACCGAAACAGGCTATAAATGCCACAAATTGGCTATCAATACCAAAACAGGTTATAAATGCCATAAAACCGGCTATCAATGCCACAAAATAAAACCGGCTATCAATGCCACAAACAGGCTATAAATGCCACAAAACCGACTATCAATGCCACAAAACAAAACCGGCTATCAATGCCACAAACCAAAAAATTGGCTTTTAGAAAAAAAAAACCCTGGCTATAGATGCCACCAAAACCGGCTATCAATGCCTCAAAATCGGCTTCCATGCCACAAAAAAATCTGGCTCCCATGCCAAAACAATCATTTGACAAAAGATTTTCACAAAATGATAAACTTTTGATCACATCCCATTTAGCAATTACTTTTATCACAAAAAGATTTAAGTAAGCGTAGGGAAAACAAAAAAAAGAGCATCCCATTTAGCAATTACTTTCATCACAAAAAGATTTTAGTGAGCGTAGGAAAAAAAAAGGAGTACCAAAAAAAATACATGTGGTACCAAAAAAAAGAAAGTGTTCACAAGCACTACAAAAAAAAATTACTAAAAAAATACAAGTGGTACAAAAAAAAGAAGGATAGTTTCTGCTACAAAAAACAGGAGCTCAGCCAAAAATGGTCTCCAACCAAGAGTTCAGCTCCTCAAGCAAACTTTTGGCCTCAGCCGTCAGGGATTCCAGGGCACGCTTCTTCAAGAACTTGCCATGAGATGTTGGGGTGGGCTGTAACCCTTCTTTCGCACCGGGAAGCTTATCTCGAGCAATTCGCCATTGTTTGTTCTCTTCAGACTTCATTTTAAGAACTCGATCGGCATCTGCAACCCGGCAAATCAGAGCACTCTCCCTGTCGCGAGCCTCTGTTATTGCAGCCCACTTGGCAGCGACTTGTGCCTGCAGATGCTCAAGACGTTTCCTGGCCTCATCGACCTCCCTATCAAGGATGTTAAGGTCATGTGTCAGCCCAATGATGGCTAGCTCTTCTAAGTTCTTCTCTCGGACTATCTGCTTCCTGCTTTGTGTAGCCTCATCCAGGTTAGACTGAGCCTTATCCGTAGGGTCCAGGAACATCTCCTTGAAGAACTGGTCGTCAGGAAAACCCATGGTCTCAAACCACATGTCACCTAGCTCAATGATCCTATCAACGATCACCCTGGCACTTGTGACATCCAGACCAGCCTCTTCGGCATCACCGAGAATCTCACGCACATGCTGGATCATCCCGAATCCGGCATCTAAGTGCCCAGAAAGCAGAGTCTCAATCCAAGAGCTCAGAGCCCGCACCACGAACTTCTTCGCAAAAAGAAGAGATGGCCCAGCTGAAGATTCGCCCAACTCCGTTGGTCGGCTGTTCATGTCATCACCCGTTGGAAGAGTAACAAAAGAACTCTTTCCAGCTGAAGCTGCTCCTGCTCGGGAAGGAATCTCAGCACGAGGTATCTCCTCAACAGTGTCAGAACTGGTCCCAGAAGTCTCTACCTCTGGATCAACCTCTGGCATCCCTTGCTCTGGTTCTAAAGGAAGCGACGGACCCTCCTCTGTCACTTCAAAACCTGCCAAAGAAACACAAAAAGGTATGAATATGATCCTATTTGAAAATCATTATTAGGGTCATTACTACAAAATACCTTCTTCGACGACTGGCGGAACACTCTCTTCCTCCATAACTCATCGGAAGCATCATCAACATTTGCGTCCATCGATGGTTCAAAGTCATCGGAATCCTGTGGCAAGTCAGCTGACAAGAAAAATGTTAGCGAACCAAGTCACAGACACAAAAAAAGAAAGCAAAAGAAGTTATACCAATTGGAGATTCTAGATTCACTCCAGAGTCCATCGGTTTTTCTTCAGGTGCCCCGACAGGATCCGTCACCACCTCATCGGTTGGAACCTCAGGCATCACCAAGTCTTCCTCTGCTAAAAAAAACAGAGAAAAGCAGAAAAAAGAAGCAAATCAGAACATGGAAAAATCCCATGAAAAGAAATGGAAAGAGAAAAAGGAAGAATCATACCTTCACTGACGGTCTCTTCTTCTCGGCTTCTCTTCTCTGGAGGCTTGTCAGCATCCACTGGCACATCCTCATTGATAGTAAGAGGGACTTCCAAGCTAGGAGAGTCCTCATGCTGCCCCTTGCTGCGATGATGACTCCTCCTCCTCTTACTCCTGCGGGCTCGCTTCTTAGAGGAACCTGCCCCGCTGTCAGAGTCAGGTCTTCCACTTGACTCCTCACTGGATGGTCTACCCTTATCAGTAGACTCCACGGAAGCTTGCCTATGTGCCGCTTGCATCCAAGCACCAAGTTTGGCTTCCTCCTGTTCTAGCTGCTCTAAAGCCTCATCAGGTATTTCTCGAACAACTTCAGAACCAATGACGCCCTGGTCACCGAGAAAGCCTATCTTGTGCTTCTCTCCCGAAAGGAAGGCCCAAACTTCCTCTCGCCGGACGCCATCTGACTTTCCAAATCCCTTTCCAGATGCTAGCTTCACATCAAGCTCCTTCTTGGAAAGCCCCCGATATGCCGAAAAGCTCTCCGCGAAACACTTCGCAAAACCGGCAGTCCGGGAAGTCAACAACACAGGATAAGAGATCATGGCTATAGTGTCTTCAGCACTATAGAAAGCCCATGCATTTCTCCCATCCTGAAAACCTCTAAAGCGCTTCACCATGCTTGAAGGCGCTCCAATAACTCCTTGAGAATAACCCAACTGCAAAGCAAAACGAGAGGGTACATATGGCTGGATGTCGACGAAAAGATGTCTGCGGTACACCATCGTGCCGACATGTATGCTGAAAAGCCACTCCTTCTCTGCATTCGTCAAGGAGTAATGCCTTCTAGACCCCGCCCTGGTAGAGTCTCGGGAGGCACCAAAATCAAAAGCCTTCTTCCGCAACTCCGGAGAAAGCTTCACTGAAGACTGCCCCATTTCGACGTCCCTGAACCGTCGGATCCTCATGCGGGCAAACAAAAGTGATTCGGACACGGCTTTGCCCTTGGCCAGCCGAATCATCAGAGGATCATCATCTTGTGCGGCACCCAACCGGTGGAACCCAGGACAGTGGTACACGTACCATGAATAAAAGATGTGGGCTGAAAATACCCTATTCATAGGGAGCCCAAGCCGAACCAAAAAAGCAGCAGCCTATAGTTCGGTACACAGGTAGGAGTAAAGAGCTGGCACCAAAGCAAGCTACTCTCCAAATGCCATCCGACAAGCTGGAAAAATACAATGCGGCCTGATGTGCATTCCATCTCCTCCAGCAAAAATAGCCTCACCAAGCCAATAACTGAGGTAAACAGCAAGATCTCTCTGCAGTGCAATGTCAGGACATATGGCGTTTGTACTCGCACAGAAATCTCTCAACTCTTCTTGCATAGCCAAGATCTTCTTCGAACTTGGATCCTGAGCCCTGGCTTCCTGGGTCACACTATCAGAAGACTCCCTACTATCAAAAAAGTTGGGGAACGAAGAGTTAGAACTCTTCCAACTGCTGGATCTAACTTTCAAACCCTCCTTCTCCTTCAAAAAATCATAGAAGGCGATGAGCTGAAAGTACAGAAGCCTGAACTCCTCAGACTGCCCCTCAAGGACGCTGTCAATCGGCATAAACTCCTCATAGAGTTTGCCAAGGATGGGCAATTCAGTAATGGCGCTCAGCTCCTTCAAAGAGAAACCAATCTCACCATTCGTCACAACGAAGGTATTGGTTTGTGGGAAGAATGACTCCAGCATAGCCATGAAGGCCTCGTCGGAAAAGATCACGGTCTCCCTAAAGGCACGGACCGCATCAAAAATCCCGGCTTCCTTCAAAACGGCGCCACCAATCAGCAGGACGCGATCAGTCCACGACTTCCAGTCGGAGTCAGCATTGAAACGGCCACGAAGTCGAAAAGGCTTTATCCAATTGCTGCCGTCACCGCTGAAAATACCAAGGCCCACCGGTCTCAAATCGACCGACGGATAATCAGAACCCTGGTAGCCGCTGGATGGCATCAACCGCCAACAAAAACCCCGGTCTTGATTACATTTGTCCTTCTCACCCAGCTTGGAGGATCTTCCCTCTTAGAGCACGTGGGGGCAAGGCTCATGATCGAGACGGTGCGATCAAACGTCGACCCGGTAGCAACAGTCTTCTTCTCACCATCTGCTGTGAAAGAAAACTAAAAACAACTCCTCTGGTATGTCATGTCATCAGGGACGGCATCACCAAAGAAGAAGGTAGGCTTGGGTAAAACACTCTGATCTTCCATCACCCATAGACGACTGCTTACCATGATCTTATAGAATTCCTCTCCCTTGAGAGCGATCAGTCGCTGCCTCATCTCATCTCTGTTGAGGGAGTCGCACTCTTCCAGGTTTCTCTCAACATACTGGACCTTCTTAAAGGCCTGCTGAACGGCTGGATTAAAAGTTCTAGCAGATCGACGAGGTACGCTTTGTTGGAATTTGAGATGACTTGAGTAGTCTTTGAAGAATTGAAGGAATTAATATCTCAAAGTATTGTTTTGAGTTGGAATTCTTGTCAACACATTGTCACAAACGTGATGTTAAAAGGCTGGTGTTGATAGAGCTGAAAAGAAGAATCAGAGTTCAAACAGTCAGGAATTCAGAATTCCTAAAGCAGAGTATGCGGTCGACCGAGCACCCCATGCGGTCGACCGAGAAAAGAGAAACCTGCAGAAACAGATTCAGGTAGCTCCCAGTTATTTTCGTGACACAGTGTGTCTTCGGTCGACCGAGACCCCAGGATGTCGACCGAGCGCGATAATTGACTGCTTACAGACTGTGTATGATGTCGACCGAGAAAGCCAGGATGTCGACCGAGCACGGGAATCAGAGTTGCGCAGAAACAGAAGTCTTGCACGAAAATTCAGCACTCTTTTCTATTTCATTTGGGACTCTTTCTAAACGAATTGTAGCCTGTTTTGAATACAATTAAGGGTTAACATAACCTATAAAAAGGCATGTATGGGTCGTTCTAAACACACACCAGAAGAGAAGAGAAAAGAGAGAAGAGAAGAGAGAAGAGAGTGCTGTGTTGCTGTGTTGCTGTGTTGCTGCATTATCAGAAGTTTTCTACAGCAATTGTGGACGAGATTGTGCTCTTGAAGATGGTGATTCGTCCATGAGTTAAGTGTCTCTCTTTATGCTTTAGATTTCAATTTGTAAGGGATTGAGAGAGAGAGAATTGTAGAGGGGAAGGGCTGTAGACAGAGTTTATCTTCTATTCTGTTTTTATATCAAGTTGGTGCTTGGTGTTTGGGGTTTGGTGATCCTATCTGTGGGTGCAGATAAATTGTAAAGGGAGTCGGTGCTTCCTAGATAGTTGGTGCTATCTGAAACTAAGGGTTGGTGCTCTTTGTCGTTGGTGCGACTAAATATATTCAGACCTGTACCAGATCGGTGTTCGGACGGTTTTGATCCGTGGACGTAGTCTTTTGGTGAACCACGTTAAATCTGGTGTCATTGTGTGGTTTGACTTGTTTTGTTGTTGAATTGGACCTGTTTTTAGAAATCACTGATTCACCCCCCCCCCTCTCAGTGATTGCGATATCCAACAATTGGTATCAGAGCGAGGCTCCCTTGATCAGTTTAATACGCTAAGGGTGATCTCTTGTCAAATCACATGGCAGTCAATACAGGGAATATGAAAGCACCTCTGTTTGATGGTTCTAATTACTCTTTTTGGAAGATTAGGATGCAAGCCTTCATCAAATCTCTTGGCTATGATGTTTGGGAGGCTGTCAGAGTCGGTTACAATACTGCCACCGTACCCAATGATACTGCATCGAAGAAGTTGGCAGACAACGACTCCAAGGCGCAGAATGCACTCTTTAGTGGCCTTGTGGACAGCGAGCTTGTCAAAGTAATTGCATGCAAAACAGCCAAGGAAATTTGGGACAAGTTGCAAAGCATACATGAAGGTGATGAGAAGATTAAAGAAGCCAAATTGCAAACTCATCGCTCTCAATTCGAGTCTCTTCGCATGGAGGAAAGCGAGAATGTTGACTCGTATATGCAATGAGTGAATGAAGTCACGAATGACATTCGTGGACTAGGGGAGGAGATTAAAGAGCCGGTCATCGTCAAAAAGGTTCTAAGATCTCTTCTTCCCCGGTTTGATTCAAAAGTCTCAGCCATCGAAGAAGCCAAAGATCTGAATGCATTTTCCATGGATGAATTACATGGTTCTCTAACTGCCTATGAGATGCGCATAGGAAAGACGTCTTCATCTGATAAAGAAGCGGCCTTCAAAGTTCAGAAAAAGGCAAAAGAGACTGCTGGTCATGATGTTGATTCTGATGATGATGAGCTTGAGGCTCAATTTGTTAGAAAGTTGAAGAAAGGAAGCAATGGCAAGTACAAAGGGAAGCTACCCTTTAAATGCTTCAATTGTGGAGGTGTTGGTCACTTTGCTGCGAAGTGTCCGCTAAAAGAAGACAATGATAATGACTCTTATGCTGAAAAGAGTAAAGGAAAGAGAAATTTCAGAAAAAGGGGCAAAGCTAAAAACTTTCTATGTCAACAAGATGACAGCACGTCTGAATCTTCAGACGATGATGAATCAACCGAAGCTCTCTTCATGGTCACTGTTGAAGAAGAAGAAGAGCTAGATCCGGAAGAGGAAGAGGAGGCTGAAGTCAATCTTGAAGAGGAACTCATAGCCCCACTTGAGGAGCTTAGCATGGAACGCAAAACAAGTAAGAAAAATCTGAAACTTCTCCATGAATCTGAAAGTTCTATTATTGCTTTGAAAACTCAAGTAGAAGAATATAAAAGAATGGTAGAAGTCCTTGAAAACCAAATAAGTATCAAAAAGGAAGAGGCTATGAAACTTGAAACTGAGATCGCTAGAGCAAAGGCTGAAAATTTGGAAAATAGCAAAAAACTCAAAGCGCTCCAAGCGATTGAAGGGACTATGAAACTCGATGAACTACTGAAAGTTCAAAGACCTGCCCACTTCAGATTTGGTCTAGGATTTGAGAAAGGTGAATCCTCTAAGATTGCACCTCCTGAAAAGAAAGAGTTTGTGAAGCAAGTCACTGCACCTTCTAACTCTATGAAGCCCACTCAACCTAGAAAGGAGTCCATTCCTGTTAGAAAGGTAATGAAGACTAACCAGCCACAAAGAAGATACAAATTCTATGGTTATTGCTTTCATTGTAATATGTTTGGACATAAAAGAGACGATTGCAAATTCTATGTGCAATACAGCTCACTTGTGACTAGGAACCCTTTTTCAATCTTAAGTAGCCACAAAATTGAGTGCCATAAGTGCTATAATTATGGACACTTGGCTAGGGATTGTAGGTTGCATATTGCTAACAAATTTCAGGTTGAAAAGAAACCCAAGTTAGTCAAGGCTTGGAGAGCAAAGCAAAGTGCAGAAAGTCCCAAAGAATCTCTCATTGTGCAAATGGCATTCAATGCACAAAAGAAGGCAGCACCATGGGTCCTTGATAGTGGTTGTTCAAGCCATATGACTGGTGATAAAGAGAAATTCATCAAATTACAGCACTATGAAGGCGGTTCAGTGAAGTTTGGCAACAATGATGGTGCCAAAATCTGCGGAAAAGGTGTTATTCAGCTTATGGCAAACAAGATCAGATCGGAAGAAGTCTTATATGTGTCTGGATTGAGACACAACCTGCTTAGTGTGAGCCAGATCTGTGACAAGGGTCACGAAGTTATCTTCACAAAGAATGGGTTTGCCATCAAGAAGAGTAGCAACGGCAAAACAGTGGCAACTGGATCAAGAACTGCTGGAAATCTCTATACATTGTCAGATGGAGCTGAAAAGACCTGCTTGATGAGTCGGACAGAGGAAAGTTGGTTGTGGCACAAACGCCTTGGGCATCTAAGCTTTGATAACATGTCAAAGATTTGCAATTCAAAGGCTGTAAGAGGCATGTCTAAAGTTGAAAAGCCTTCCAATCCCATTTGCGACTCTTGCCAAAAGGGAAAGCAAACGAGGGTTATGTTCAAGTCAAAGGAGCATCATTCCAAGAAACCTCTTGAGCTAGTGCACACTGATCTCTGTGGACCGATGCGAACTCAAAGCACCAATGGAGATAAGTATTTCATGTTATGCATTGATGATTATACTCGTATGACATGGGTATTGTTTCTTAAGCATAAGCATCAAGCACTTGATCATTTTAAAGTGTTTAAAGCACAGGTTGAAAATCAATTGGAAAAACGTATCAAGATTTTAAGGTCTGATCGTGGAGGCGAGTTCACATCTGAAGAGTTCACTAAATATTGTGAACATCATGGCATTCAAAGACAGTACTCAGCCCCTAGAACTCCACAGCAAAATGGAGTTGTGGAACGGAAGAATCGCACCGTACAAGAGATGGCTCGTACGATGCTAAGTGAAAGCAAGATGGCTGACAAGTATTGGAAAGAGGCAATTCATACGGCTGTATACATTCAAAATCGATGCTTGATCAGGCCACATGAAGACAAAACTCCCTATGAGCTATGGTTTGGAAGAAAAGCAACAGTCAAGCACTTCAGAGTCTTCGGCAGCAAGTGTTACATCAAGCGGCTCGAACAAAATCCGGGCAAATTTGAAGAAAGAGCTGACGAAGGTATATTTCTGGGTTACTCCTCTACTAGCAAGGCATATAGGTGTCTTAACAAAAGAACCAGAAAAATCATAGAAAGTGCTGATGTGAGAATAGATGAGAATATTGAATCAAAGAATGCAACTCATAATGACAGTCCAGTTTATGAGGACTCGAGTGAGATTGATGATGAGATGGCTGAATCTAATGATTCTGAGAAATCAAAGGATGACTCAGAAGATACTACACCTAAGAAGCACAGCACTTGGGTAGAGCAACACCCTAAGGATCAAATCATTGGAGATCCTAAGGCAGGCGTTCAAACTAGATAAAGTGTAGTTAGCAATTACTCACTTGTGTCCACCATTGAACCCAAGACTGTGGCTGAAGCCAGTCTCGATGAAAGTTGGTTGAAAGCTATGCATGAGGAGTTGGAGCAAATTGAGAAGAACTCCACATGGGAACTTGTTCCTAGACCTACTGATAAGAATGTTATTGGTACTAAATGGGTCTTTCGGAATAAGCTGAATGAAGATGGTCAAGTCATTAGAAACAAAGCAAGGTTGGTTTGTAAAGGCTATGCTCAAGTTGAAGGCATAGATTTTGAAGAGACCTTTGCACCGGTGGCTCGTCTGGAAGCTATTCGTATGTTTCTTGCATTGGCAGCATACAAAACCTTCAAGGTATTTCAGATGGACGTAAAGTCAGCTTTCTTGAATGGTTTACTTGAAGAAGAGGTCTACATTGAGCAACCTGATGGTTTTCTCATCAGCAAACATTCAGATCTAGTGTGCAAGTTGAAAAAGGCTCTTTATGGACTGAAACAAGCGCCAAGGGCATGGTATGCAAGGCTGGATCTCTATCTCCGCAAGATCGGTTTTGGAAAAGGAATGGTTGATAGCAATCTGTATGTCAAAACTGAGTTAAGCAAACAGCTGGTTGTCATTGTTTATGTTGATGACATAATCTTTGGTGGCAATGATGAGGAGATGTGTAGGAATTTTGCTGAAGAGATGAAGAAAGAATTTGAAATGTCGATGCTTGGAGAACTAAAGTTCTTTCTTGGTTTACAAGTTCAGCAGCTGAAACATGGCATCTTCATATCACAAATGAAGTACATTAAGGAAATGCTGAAACGGTTCAATATGGAAGACAGCAAGCCAGTGAGCACACCAATGTCAACGAACACGAAGCTTAGCAAAGATGATAAGGCCTCGTCCGTTGATCATACCACCTATCGCTCTATGATAGGAAGCTTGCTCTACTTGACTGCTACAAGACCAGATCTTCTACAAGCAGTATGTATGGTTGCACGTTTTCAAGCAGCACCAACTGAAACGCACCTTACAGCAGTGAAAAGAACCTTTCGATATCTGAAAGGTACTATGGAGCTTGGTATCTGGTATCCCAAAGGAAAATCCTTCACTCTTGTTGCATATTCTGATGCCGATTGGGCTGGATGCATAGATGATCGCAAGAGTACTAGCGGCGGTGTATTTTATCTTGGAGAAAGATTAGTTGCTTGGCATAGTAAGAAGCAAGACTCAGTATCCCTTTCGACAGCGGAAGCGGAATATATTGTAGCGGCAACTTGTTGTACGCAAGTGTTATGGATGCGGCAAATGCTCTCTGATCTAGGAGTTCCTACAACGGATCCTACGCCGATCCTATGTGACAACACGAGTGCAATTCATATATCTAAGAATCCTGTTCAGCACTCTCGAACAAAGCATGTAGCAATTCGTTATCATTTTCTTAAAGATAAAGTTGCTGATGGAGAGGTCAAGTTGGAATATGTTCCAACAACTGAGCAAGTGGCTGATATTTTCACGAAACCTCTGCCAAAGGAAGTCTTCGAGTATCTCCGGAAAAAGTTAGGAGTTACTCACTCTCCTAAACCGTAGGAGTTGTGCTTGAAAGGGGGAGCAATGCATTCATTGAATATCCTATTCGCTCCTCGGTTTGGTCCCTTTGGACTTGTTGTCAAAGGGGGAGAGATGTTATGCTATGATAGCAAGGAGAGATGTTATGCTATGAAAGCTAGGGGGAGATTGTTGACAGTGCATGGTTGTTATTTCAGAATTTCAGAATTGGTTCCAAGTGAGTGTTGAAAAGAAATTGGAAGAGCTGCAAGCTGGAGTTGAAAGTGTTGAAGTTCCAATAGTGTTGCCAACAATTCCAAAGGGGGAGATTGTTGGAATTTGAGATGACATGAGTAGTCTTTGAAGAATTGAAGGAATTAATATCTCAAAGTATTGTTTTGAGTTGGAATTCTTGTCAACACATTGTCACAAACGTGATGTTAAAAGGCTGGTGTTGATAGAGCTGAAAAGAAGAATCAGAGTTCAAACAGTCAGGAATTCAGAATTCCTGAAGCAGAGTATGCGGTCGACCGAGCACCCCATGCGGTCGACCGAGAAAAGAGAAACCTGCAGAAACAGATTCAGGTAGCTCCCAGTTATTTTCGTGACACAGTGTGTCTTCGGTCGACCGAGACCCTAGGATGTCGACCGAGCGCGATAATTGACTGCTTACAGACTGTGTATGATGTCGACCGAGAAAGCCAGGATGTCGATCGAGCACGGGAACCAGAGTTGCGCAGAAACAGAAGTCTTGCACGAAAATTCAGCACTCTTTTCTATTTCGTTTGGGACTCTTTCTAAACGAATTGTAGCCTGTTTTGAATACAATTAAGGGTTAACATAACCTATAAAAAGGCATGTATGGGTCGTTCATAAACACACACCAGAAGAGAAGAGAAAAGAGAGAAGAGAAGAGAGAAGAGAGTGCTGTGTTGCTGTGTTGCTGTGTTGCTGCATTATCAGAAGTTTTCTACAGCAATTGTGGACGAGATTGTGCTCTTGAAGATGGTGATTCGTCCATGAGTTAAGTGTCTCTCTTTATGCTTTAGATTTCAATTGTAAGGGATTGAGAGAGAGAGAATTGTAGAGGGGAAGGGCTGTAGACAGAGTTTATCTTCTATTCTGTTTTTACATCAAGTTGGTGCTTGGTGTTTGGGGTTTGGTGATCCTATCTGTGGGTGCAGATAAATTGTAAAGGGAGTAGGTGCTTCCTAGATAGTGGGTGCTATCTGAAACTAAGGGTTGGTGCTCTTTGTCGTTGGTGCGACTAAATATATTCAGACCTGTACCGGATCGATGTTCGGACGGTTTTGATCCGTGGACGTAGCCTTTTGGTGAACCACGTTAAATCTGGTGTCATAGTGTGGTTTGACTTGTTTTGTTGTTGAATTGGACCTGTTTTTAGAAATCACTGATTCACCCCCCCCCCCCCTCTCAGTGATTGCGATATCCAACACGCTTGTAGCAGGCTCTTTACCCTTGTTCATTCTGAAGGAACCACCTGCAAAGGATGGAAAAGAAAAAGATCAAACATCAAAATGAAAGAATCTCGCTAAAAAAAATCTGGCGAAATTTTGACATGTTGACGGGGCAATTTCGAAGAAAAGGAATTATCCTGAAAGAAATAGAAAGCTTGAAGATGGGCTCAACATTGCTGCGAGCTTCGAAACTCCAAACTTTCGAAACCTCAAACTCTCTGCAAAATCAGGAAGGGCTCAACATTGCTGCGAGCTCCAAATTCCCAAATTTACGAAAACTTTCAGGTATGCTATCACATCATGCTACAATTCAATTTTCAAAAAAAATATACATGCACGACACCTTGGTTTGCGAAAAAAATGCATAATCATGATGAGCAAAAAAAAAAAAAAAGAAACTTTCTCAAAAAAAAAGGGGGGAGAAAGAAAAGAACAAAAAAAATATAGAAAACTTTCTCAAAAAAAAAGGAGAGAGAAAGAAAATAAAAAAAAAGAGAAAAGAAAAAAGGGACTGGCCCACAGGCCACGTGGCCGTACGGCCAGATCCGTACCACAAAAGAAACAAAAAAAAAACATGCAAAAAAAAAAAGAAAAAAAGAAAAAGAAAGCAAAAAAAAAAAAAACGTGTGAAAAAAAAGAAGCAAACACATGGAAAAGAAAAAAAAAGAAGAAAAGAAAAGAAAAATAATAGAAAAAACCTTTTTTTTCTACAATCAGATTTTCTTGAAAAAAGGGAACTTACTTGAAGCCATTGATGGAGAAGAAGAAGAAAAGTCTTGAAGATCTTGAAGAAGAAGAACTCTTGGTTTTGAAGCCCTCTTGGGATTGTTGCAAAAGAAAGTAATAAGAGCAAGAGATCCAACCTCCTCCTTGCTTTTATAGAAGAGAGCAAACCAAAGAAGGAAAGAAGAAAGAGGTAAGTGTTACTAATTAGTTACCTTACCAAAAGAAATAGATTAGAAAGATTCTTTCCCAAAAGAAAGATATCTTGATGGATTCTCTCCCAAAAAGAAATCAATGAGAGATTTTCTCCCAAAAGATAGGATCAATAAAAGATTCTTTCCCAAAGGAAGATATCTTGAGATATTCTCTCCCAAAATAAAGGGAACATGAGAGATTCACTCCAAGTAAAGATATTCTTAGATATTCTCTATCCAAAGGAGATGTTTTTTGATATTCTTTACAAAAATGACACCATATGAGATCTAAGCCATTTCAAAAGCTTAAGGTCCCATGGGTTAGCCCATATGAGCCAGGTTTGACCACCTAGGCACACAAAAAAAAGGGCTTTTAGTCAAAGAGAAATCCCTCTTACCAAGAGTATACAAAAATGGTTCCATGCCTCTTTTGAGTTGATTCGACCATACAAAAAAGAATTTCAAGCCCCATGAGCTTCCAAAAATCAAACCATCCAGCCTCATCTACCAAATTGAGCCAAAATCTTGAAATTGACATTCCACAAAAATCCAAACCAAAACCTGGTCCCCTAACTTGTCACATACAGCCTGTTAGGTCACAAGACCAAAACCAAAAACCAAAACCCGATCCCCTAACTTGCCACATACAGCCTGTTAGGTCACAAGAACAAAACCAAAAACCAAAACCTGATCCCCTAACTTGCCACATACAGCCTGTTAGGTCACAAGATCAAAATAGATCCCCCAACATTCTACATACAGCTTGTTGGGTCACACGGTCAAAACCAAACCCGACCCCTAACTTGCCACATACAGCTTGTTCACAAGGTCAAAACCCAAATCCACATCCCTGATGTCATCTTCAAAACTTTGCCTCGAGATGGTACGTGATCCCTTTCACTGCCATAAAATTCCCCTGGAAGCTCAAAATGCTACAAATACCAAAAAGAAAAAGAAAGACTGCTCAAAGACTCTTGGTCTGGTCACAAGCTCTCCTTCACAAATCTCTTCGAGGCACATCGACTACAAAAGTTAAGCAACTCGTCACTGTACCTCGAGGGGGCATTTGTTGACACCAAAAATGTCACTTTACATCTTCAAGATCCAAAGAGCTACATGAAGTCGCAACCTGCCATAAATAGGCAATGCTACTTCCAAAAAATCAATTCTTGTCAGAATCAAATAGAAACTGCAAAATCCTTCAAGACAGCCAAAAGAGGAGTACACAAGAAGTTTCGGGCCATTTCAAAATCATTTGGCCTAACTTCGCTTCTCCGGCAGCTGAAAAGGAGCTCTCGGCGGCGAAAGCATCGGAGACACCAAATCTTCGATCAGAGCCGATGGATGGTCTCAAAATACATCCAAAAGGCTCCACGTCAAGTTCCGAGTCAAACCGACAACGTTTGACCCTACATCAACCCTCGAACAGCTAAATCAAGCCTCTCGGCGGCGAGAACCACCGAGGCCATCACTCATCAGATAAAGCACATGGACGGCTTCAAAATGCTTACAAAGGGCTACACGTCAAATTTCAGGTCATTTCGACAACATTTGACCATACTTTGACGCTCGGAAGCCAAATCAGGCCTCTCGGCGGCGATGCTCCCCAGGACCATGGTTTCCAACACAGAGCCTATGGATCATCTTAAGATGACTCGAATAGGTTCCCTGTCAAATTTTAAGTCAATCGGACATCGGTTGACCGCACATCAAGCCGCGACATCTTCATCGTGATAAAAACAATTCTACTGGTGATAGGACCCCAAACGGCTTCAAAACTCAAACAAAAGCCTAGGTTGGTCTTATTTATTGCTCAGCAGGCTTCACCCCAAATTTCAGGTCATTCCAACATCGTTTGACCCAGTTTCAGCTTCTGACGGAAAATCGGCAGCTCTGCGCGACAAAGTCTTCGGCTTTCTCAGAAAATTGAAAACTTTGCAAAATAAAATCCAAGGATTCTCATCAGGTTTTCTACAGGGAAATCAGGCCAATAAATGATCAAAAATTTCAAGAAAAAATACAGAAGAAAAAAGAATAAAAAAACAGCAAAAATGGACACAAAACGGGACAAAAGGGGGAAAAACCCCCCAGGGTCGCCGGGAGGGCCCCGGAAACCCCATTTTTCGCAGTTTTTTCTCGATTCGAAGTGTCCGGCCTCTGGTATTTTCCAAAATTCATACTTTTGAGATACCAAATCCTCTGACATCAGTAAAAAAAATACGGGTTAATCATCAAGAGTATCGAAATCAACATTGATCGCCAACTGGTCAACCAAAAAAAAGTGTGCTTTCTACCCGACCGATCGAGAAATAGATAGGACAGATGGCACCGACCCACTGTTGGCAACCAACACCTGAAGTTACATGGTCATCCAATGCCGATCTACATGAAGATCCATCGATGATCATCGCCAGAAGAATCCCAAAGGACGCGGCACGGCCCGCGACTCTTCAACTGCTCGGCGACCACTTAATGCAATTAATTGACTAGCTTTATTACAGTCATTAATCTATTTCTTTGGACGGCCCAATCAGAAGCAAGCATCCGGGAGTCACAAGTCAAGAGACTCATGACATTTAACCCATGAAACTCCTCCCATCATGGCGATTAAAGGCGATTAAATGCCCTTAATCTCCTCCGGCTAATCAGAAGCCAAGAAAAAGGAGTTACAAAATAAAGAATTCAATCTTGTAACTCCTCCCTTTATGTAGCTTTATGACAATTAAGGCTCATAAACCCTCCTAAATGGCTACCTAAAAGCCTATAAATAGGAGAGCTCTCCAAGAAGAAAAAAAGCACAGACAGTAGAGAAAACAACTAACAGACTGCAGAAAATCCGGAAACTCAGACAGAAAAAGGCATCAAAGAGAGAAAACTCTGCGGAAATCCTACACCGACCACCGCTACAAGGTGACAAAAGTCCCTTGGGGGGTACCCCCCCCCAAGGTCCTTGCCCTCTTCTTCTGCCTTCAATGGCTTAGACGTGGCTTTTCAGCCCGTCTACTTAGTTTTTTATTAGACATAGGACCTCCTTTTGGTCTTTGTCCTCTAAAAACCTGAGGTTATAGCCAAGCCAAGCGAATCAATAGCATCCTTTGTTCTCATCTGCATGGATGATGGCGAAGCCCACATATGGCTTGCGACCGTCAATCTGAACGGGTCCCCCACAATCTCCTGAGAAGTTAGATCCTCCTTTTCTTGCTTTTCATTGTAGTTTTGTATTTTTTTTAAAAGAGACAAAAACCACAACTCTTGTCTTTCATTATTGATAAGGATTGTAAATCGGCTATAAAAGCCAAAATCGGCTATAAACGCCAAAATCGGCTATAATTACAAAAAAAAATCGCCTTTCACGGCAAATCAAGAAAATGCCTTTTTTCTTAAATATATGTGCAATGGAAGACTTGAAAGAAGTTGATTTCCTTTTTACTTGCGAAGGTTGATCTCCGGATCACCACTTGCAATTCCAAGTAAAATAGAAAATATGGCACACCCACACAAAAGAAATGTTGATGCACGCCTCTGCCCCCTTCCGGTTACGAGAGGGTCGGACCCAAATGGACTCCCACGTCCGCCGACCTCGGTAGAACCGAGCGGAAGCGTTGTTCCATCAGTTATTATCACACAGATTTTCTCCCTTCCCACACACACATTTTTTTAAAAAAATCCTATAAAATTACATTTTTGCCCACCCTCTCTCTTTCTCTCTCCCCACCTCCCCCTTCACCTCCGGCCGGCGGCAGATCGGCCGCCGTCCCCATTCTCCCTCCCTCCCTCTCTTACTCCCTCCCCACTGTTTCTCTCTCTCCTCCTCCCTCCCCATTGTTTCTCTCTCTCTCCTCCTCCCTTTCTCTCCCCCCACCTCCCCTTTCACCGACGGCGACGGCCGACCCCTCTCCTCCCTCCCTCCCTACCTACCTCCCTCCCTCCCCACTATTTTCTCTCCCTCTCTTCCTCCCTCCTCCCTCCTCCCCACTGTTTTCTCTCCCTCTCTTCCTACCTCCCCACTGTTTTTCCCTATCTCCTCCTCCCTTTCTCTCCCCCCATCTCTCCCTTCACCGACGACGACGGCCGACCCCTCCCCTTCCTCCTCCCCCCACCCCACTATTTTCTCTCTCTCCTCCCTTTCTCTCCCCTTACCTTCCCCTTCACCTTGGGATCCGGCCGCCCTCCCCCTCTGTTTTCTCTCCCCCCTTCTCTTCTCCCTGTCTCTCCCTCCTCATCTCTCTCCCTCTCCTTCTTTCTCTCCCTTCTCCCCGTTTCTCCCTCTCCTTTCCTTTCCCTGGCCGGCGGCAGATTGGGCAGCTTGGCGATCATTGCGACCGTCCGGCTGTCCGATCCGCCGTCGGCCGGAGAAGGGGGAGGTGGGTAGAGAGAGAGAGGGTGGGCAAAAAGGTAATTTCATAGGGTATTTTTTTAAAAGAAAATATGTGTGTGGAAAGGGAGAAAGCTTGTGTGCCAATGAAGCTCTCATTTAAGAAGCACAATGGAGTCCTCAGTTGAAATTCGGCCATGAGGATCGATATGCCGTACGTTATATGTAACATCTTCAAGAGTAGCACTAAGAATACGTTTAAAATGAGAATTAAAAACATCAACAATATCATTAAATTTGGAAAATGAAGTACCACATGCATCCATTATAGAGTGTTCATGGGCCGGGCTAGCCCGAGCCTGATCCGGGCCTAGCTCGCTTTGAGTCGGGCTTAGATTAAGTGATAGAAACCCATAGCCTGGCCCAGCCCGGAAATGCATGTAATTTAATTTAGTTAGTGCTCGAATACTCACAAAAGTGATAAAAAGCCCGGTTTGGCCCGACCCGATTGATAAAATGGGCAGGCTTAGGCCTGACTTTTATGGCCCGTGTCAGGCTTGGGCCGGGCCTTGGCCAGTCCGGCCCATGAACACCCCTAATCCATTATTTGATCAATATAGGGTCGATTCTAATGAATCTTCACTAACCTATAGAATTATCTACTATTACCATCTCCCAAATTTATGTTAGTTTTATGAACTCAATCTAGTAGATGATATAATAAATTGATTAAATTCTTTATTTATTCATATATTCATGCTTTCCTTTCATGAGATGAATGGTAATTTATTATATACTTGCACATAACCAATACGAATGACATGATGGTTCATGAGATGAACTGGGGTCCACAAGTATATTAGATGTAACACATGTGTATGGATGAGATCCACATACAGGAGACATGTGTGACAAATCTTATACTTAAATATCTTCACAACCAGTGATGAGACTGGACATCTCATACTGACAAGGTTGCAGCATTTTGATCACTATAAAATAGTGTGATTTGTCTCGATCATCAGAATGTAAGATTCTGGATCATAGTGCTGGTACATTGGATGTATTGAAGGACCATGAGAAGCACCTTATAAACACTGTCTTTATTTTAAGGTCTGCTCTCATAATTCCCTAGCAATAGGCTCTCAATCCTGAGACATTAATGAACTCAAGTTTCTATCTATTCATTTGCTTTGAGTCACCAATGAGTGAGGCCAGCTGTAGGTCAACACCTGGGTGATTTGGGTACGTCGTAGTAGAGCTGTGGGAACATTCAATGATCAAGATTGAATCTATCTCTAATATCCCCTTGTGCCAATTAATGGATTTATCATTGGTAAGTGTACACCCATTCCGATTAAGAGTTAATTAGAAAGGTACCTATGATCATTATAATTAATTGGGGCTCAAGGATAATAAGATATGGATCTAGTTTGGAAGATAGGTCCAATTGATCCATGGATATTGATAGAGGGGTCTACTTATGTTAATGTGGAAGTTTAGGGTCTTCTATGTAATATTCCTAAGACTGGAGTTCAATTGCATTTATATAGTGGAGTTATTTGCAATTAACTGTAGGCCCGGATTACACATGAGATGTGGGGTCGCAAGTCCCAGTTGGGGCCAGCTTTCTAAGGAATCCCTAGTGGTCCCCACGCTAGCCCAATTATTAGAAAGTATCTAATTCTAGTAGAACTCTAAAAGGAAAGTTACTATTTCTATTTGAAGTAAGACTTCTAATAGTGGTAATAGTAGACTTACTAATTTTAGTAGAAGTGAGACTTCTATTTTAATTAGAAAGGAATTGGAAAGTTACTAATCATATTTGAAGTGAGACTTCTAATTATGATATGGTAAGTTACTAATTAATGGAAGTAAGACTTCTATTGTAATTAGTAAAGAGGAGGCAATTTGGAAAAGCTATAAATAGAGGAGTGCAAGGCTTGGACGTCCCATGCATAAATCCACCTAGGGATTCACGTCCAAGTCCCCTAGAGCAAGTGTTGCTCGAGTTTTTCCTCTCTCTCCCTCTTCTAGTTCTCTTTCTAGTTCCTCCCTAGAGTTCCTAGTAGTTTTCTCTTGGAGATCCCACCATCTTCTTGAGAAAAAAGAGAATCTGATACGGGTCATAGCGTGGAAGATCAAGAGGTCTTGGAGATCCCTATTTGATTAGTGAAAGCGTTTCATCATCAAAGAAAGACGCAACTACTCCATTAGAGCACAACCGAGCTCCAAAGGTATAATCTACTTCCTTGCATGTTGTAGATTTATTTGTAGCTTATATGTTGCTGGTTCTATCTTGTAGATAGATTGTCTTACTGATCATGATGGCTGAGATTGAGGACATAGATCTTGGATTGGGTCTTATAGCCTTATGGATAGTTGATCCCTGCGTCAAGTGGGTCAAAAGTTTTTTAAACCTATCCTAGAGGCCCACCCTATTTCCAACAATTTATGGCCTCATCACTTAATTCTTGCTTCAAAGAACTCTCTTCCTAAATAAGGAGATTGGCTAGATGCCTACGAGTCACTTTCTAATTTTGCTGGAAGAAAATATCTCTCGAATCTCTTAAAAGGTCACGTTGAGATTCCACCAAGGATTGCCTAGCCACATCAATCTAAACACTTAAATCCATGGAAGATTACCTCCTTGTGTGGGGAGATTTCCAGAGCTACAGGATTAAGCTAATCACAGCCATCAGATGGGTTTAAGCATCCTCACGTGCCATCCGCGTGCCGCCTACGTGGCACCGATCTCATCCCGGCTACCAGGACAGAGGCCTTGGCCGACATCAAGCATCTCCGGGCAACAAGTGCCGAATTGGCCCACCTCGGGCGTCATCTCGGCAAGGAGTTCACCTCGGCTGGGCCACCTCAGTGCCATCTCGGCAGAAGACTCTACCTCGGCTGAAGAAGCCAGGACAGTAGACGAAGCAAGAAAGAACCTTCACTTGCGCCACGTCATCAGGCGCATGGAGAGACAGGGCCCTCATTCCCCACGTCATCAGGCACGTGGAGAGATAGGGTCACGGTCTAGTGGGACAGACACGACATCCAGCCGCCCACTATCTTCACCAGATCGCCACATGGCAGCATCCAGCGGCTGAGGCCACATCAGGGCAAGGCCCGAGGGCAGATCCGCTGGTACTCCTACCGCCAAAGGCGCCCAACACAATCTGGCCCAACAAGACACGCATTTAATGCAATGTGGGCTGACCCGACTAGCATTAAATGCTGAGTGGGCCGGATTAGACTGCATTTATTACTTGTGGGCTGATCATGACTTCCCAGTCAGATCATGGGACCCACACCAAGGATATTCTCTGAGAGATACGATCCAAACCTCTATAAATAGACCTTCATGCACCATGCAAGGTACGCATAATTCCATTCACAGAGCCTTTACTCTGTCTCTCTTCTCCCTCTCTTCCATCGTTCCAGTTCACATACTGACTTTGGCATCGGAGAGCCTTGCGCCGCTCAGGCCAGGGTCCTCTGACCGTTTGCTTCTCCCTTTCAGGCTCTCGGACGGTATCCAGACATTCCAGACACCATCATCTTCCCGGATAAGTCCTGTAAGGCACCCTCTTATTGTGGGTCATAAATTTCTGCACCTACAATTGGCGCCGTCTGTGGGAAAGCAATATCCCAGCCTTCCCAACCTTCTCCAAATCTTTCCAAACAGTCTTTCTTAACCTCAACCTCACAGAAGCCATGCCACCGAAAGCTAAGAAAGGCGGAGAATCCTCAAGACCAGTTCTCGAGATGCTACCACCGTCAACGGACCTCCCTCCTCAGGGAAGATCCCGAACGGTCCAAGGCACATCCGCGGGCGAGGGCCGCCTGGGCTCCCAACTCCTTGTCGAGATCCCCTTCCAAGAGGGAGTCGAGGCCTCGCTCTCAGCGGACGAAACCGTGCCACCCCGACGCGATGAGCACCGGCGCGAACGTCTTCGGAAGGACAAAGCCGTGGCCGTAGGAGAGACGCGCCACGTTCGACCTCCAGCCGATGGAGGGGACGTCGCAGCCCAAGACGCTCTTCTCCAGAGGCAGGAGCAGTTAGTCCAAGAGCTCCAGCAGCTCCAACAGCAGCTGAAGGCAGCACGAACTGCCTCCCTGAGGGAAGTCTCTGAGCCTCAAGGGAAAAAGAAGGACGCCCCCAGCAGGGCAGCCCAGCCTCCCCGCGGAGACCTCAGGAATCATCTGGACCAGAAACGGAGCCAGATTCGTGACGAAGGCTCGAGCAACAGCCGGAGTCACCGTAGTCGCGATGGCCGAACTCATAGCCATCGTAGCCCAAGCCATCCCAAGCGAAAGCACCGAGCCCAGACTCCGGAGAAGGACGACGAGCAAGAGCAATTTGACAAACGAGTCAGATTGGCTCTCCAGCACAATTTGGACATGCGGGACCAGAAGCAGCTCTGTTTACACACTGATCTCGGGGGCTCGCCCTTCACAAAAGAGATCGAGCGCACCCCCTTGCCCAAGAAGTTCTCCGTCCCGCGGTTCGTCCCCTACGACGGACTGTCCGACCCATCTGCACACCTCCGACACTTCTCCCAGAAGATGTCCATCTGGGGAAACGAGGGTCACCTAAACTGCAAGATCTTCTCCTCCAGTTTGGGTGACCTCCCCCTGAAGTGGTTCTGCTCTCTCCCAGAGCAGTCAGTTTCCAGTTGGAAGGAGCTCCAGCTCTCCTTCCTGAAAAAGTTCCAAGCATACACCGTCGTCCCCAAGAAGGAAGGGGACCTCATCGCCCTGAGAATGAAACAGGGCGAGACTCTCGCCAAGTTCACCCACCGATTCTGGACGGTCTACAGCCAGATCGAGGGCGCAAGGGAGGGGATAGCCATCTACGCCTTCCAGCATGCCCTGATCCCCGGCATCGACTTGCGAAAGGACTTGGCCGGGGACACCCCAGAGTCCATGTCAGAATTGATGTCCCGGGTGAAGCGCTTCATCGCCCGGGAGGAGGACGAGATCCGAAACTAAGGATCAGGACGGGCACCCAGAGACCGAACAGAAGAATGGCCAGCCTCGGCAAAGAGGCGGGAGGCCCTCCCAGAAGCAGGAGCCCGAGCAGGCCTGGGTCTCCAGTTCGGCGAAGCCTTCGTCGTCCAGGTCTGGGGGCACCTGGAAGCCCAGACCTCCCTCCAGCGCCAGTCAGAGCGTCAACGTCGTCTTCAAGAAGCCGATCTACCGCATCCTGACCAAGATCAGGTCCAAGCCGTTCTTCAAGTACCCTCCGCCCATGCTGAATGAGCCCACCTCAGGCGCCCGAAGCAAGCTCTACTGCTCCTTCCATAGGGGCAACGGGCACAGGACCGAAGACTGGAACTCTCTGCAGTGGTATCTGGAGAAGCTGGCCGAAGAAGGCCACATTCCAGAGTTCGTTGAGGCAGGAGATGCCGGCGGCAGCGAGGGCCGAGTTCACCAGAGCGCAGCACAGGTTCCAGACAGTGAGGATTCGGAGAAGATCATTACGTGATCCATCTGGCGTCCTCTGTATCCATCTGTATCCCGAGAAATTCAATTTCTAAAAGATGTAATGAATCTCTGAATCAATGGAAATAGCTTTCGCCCCGTCATCAATCTGTCCCCTCTCTTTGATCGACTTCGGCTACAAGGGTCTACCGCCCTGGAAAAGGCCTCGAGCCCAAACTCGGCCGTTTCCTAAAGCTCCGGGTCTTGGACCCTGGAGAAGGCCTCGAGTTCGGACACTCGGCCGGATTCCTAAAGTTCGGGTTTTTACACCCCTCAAGGATCATTGCCGAGCTCACGCTTCCACAGCCGGAATGGGACCCCTCTTCGGCACAAGCAGCTCGTCTCGGCCAAAGCCAGCCATTTCGGCCAAGGGCAATCTGTCACCTCTGGTCGACTCCGGCAGCATAGGCTCTACGCCCGGGAAATGGATTGGAGTTCTTACACTCAGCCTTTCCTAAAGCCCCGTGTCTTGGACACAATCAAGGCTCTACGCCCTGGAAATGGATTGGAGTTCTTACACTCAGCCTTTCCTAAAGCCCCGTGTCTTGGACACAATCAAGGCTCTACGCCCTGGAAATGGCTTGGAGTTCTTACACTCAGCCTTTCCTAAAGCCCCGTGTCTTGGACACAATCAAGGCTCTACGCCCTGGAAATGGATTGGAGTTCTTACACTCAGCCTTTCCTAAAGCCCCGTGTCTTGGACACAATCAAGGCTCTACGCCCTGGAAATGGCCTGGAGTTCCTACACCCAGCCTTTCCTAAAGCCCCCGTGTCTTGGACACACTTTGGGTACATACGCCCTGGAAATGGCCTCGAGTCCCTACACTCAGCCTTTCCTAAAGTCACCGTGTTTGGAACACACTCAAGGGATAACAGCCCTGGAAAAAGCCTCGAGCTCGGACACTCGGCCAATTCCTAAACTCAGGGTTTCATCCCACTCTACAAGGGTCTACCGCCCTGGGAATGGTCTGGAGTCCATACACTCGGCCGTTTCCTAAAGTCCGGGTTTATAAACCCCTCACACCCCGGCGCAAGGCAATTCGGCCAAGAAAGACAAATAAAGAGGAGCCCGGCTACTGTGACTTCGGCGACTCCACTAAGTGGATCACCGAATCTGCTGGACCAGTGGATTCGGCCGAAACGGCGACCTCGCTGGGAGCGTCGCTGGCAGGAGATTCTTCGACCAGAGCCTCATTTGCTCCAGGGGTAGAGGAGGCCTCACCCTGAGGCACGGCAGAACCATCACTGGCAACCGGGGCACCGCTCAAGACCGGGGCAGCTGGAGCATCTTCCGGAGCATGAACCACTGCAGGAGCTCCAACTGGGGCATTTTCGGCTGCAGGAGCGGAGCTCGGCTCAGGAGCCCCGCACGCCTCAGTGCGGCCAGGCATCCTTCCTCAAACAGGACGGCGGACCGGGCCTCGGCCTGAAGAGAGCCCTTTTCCTTCTCCAGCTCGGCGTTCGCCGTCTTCAACCTTTCCGTTTCGGCTCGTCCAGCCAGCACTTCCCCACGCAGCCTCATCCCCTCAGCAGTAGATTCAGCCTTCAATCTGGCCAGCTCAGACTCCAGTTCGGCGGTCTTCTTGTTCCTCGCCCAGACCTCGCCTTCGACGTAAGCTCGGCGGCATCAGCCAGAGCCGATGCCAGCCGAGCAGCCTCTTCAGCGCTGGCCCTCTTCATCCCCTCCATTCCTTTCCGCGAATCTTCCAGCTCCCTCTTCAGCTTGTCCCTCTCAGACTCCAGCTGAGTAACCCGCGTCGCGTTCTTATCACCCCTTCCCACCACGGTCAGGAGCCCTGCACGTTCTGCAAAAGGAAACAGAATGAAAGGTTCGACCAAGACTTGAAGAATGAAGAAAAGCGTTGCAAACACTTACCAGAAGATCAGCCTGGATCGCCGAAACCATCTCGTGCGTCTCCATGTCTCTTGGCAGAGCACGGACCTTGGCGAAAGCTCCGATCACCTCGGCATTCCCCAACAGCCGGTCCTCGACTTTCAGAGGCTCACCGGGCTGTCTTCATCCTCGGCCTCCATGGCGCTGGGGCACTCCGGGGTCCGGAGGCCGATCCAGACCCTTGCCCCACCGAGATCATCGGCTCGCGGGTCGCTCCACCGGTCGGCTTGCTGACCTGCGCGCTCTTCTCAATAGGAGTCTTGGCTCCGGGGGCCGCCCAGGGGCCTTATTCTTCGGAGGCTGTTCAGCCCCCGAGTCCGTCTCCCCAGCCTTGGACTTCTTTCTAGGCGGGGACCCCTCCCTCGGGCGCTCCGACGAAGCGTCGCCGCACTCCCCGCACTCGGAGCAGGAGCAGAAGCAGGAGCAGGAGGAGCAGAAGCAGGAGCAGGAGCAGAAGCTGAAGTAGCGCCAGCACCTCCCGAGCTCGAGGCAGCGCGGGTGCTGGCAGAAGGTGTCGCAGACTAAGAAGACCCCCGCCTAAACTTGGCCGCTAGGTTCGACGGTTCCGAACTTGAAGTAGACGACTCGGAACCAGATGCAGCTCGGCTCGCAACTGGATCGTTCACAGGGATCCCGGCAGACACCGCAATCAGTGAAGAGGCGACGCGTGTAGCCGTCGACTCGCTTCCCACTACAGGCAAGACAGAGCATTTATGGCTTCAGAGCAGTTGAAGCGACACCAGACGACGATCGCCACATCCCCGGACGGATTCTTCTAGCTTTCAACCCCTAAAGGCTAGCACACTTCAGAGGTCAAAAGCTAGGGGGCAATTGTGTGGGGAGATTTCCAGAGCTACAGGATTAAGCTAATCACAGCCATCAGATGGGTTTAAGCATCCTCACGTGCCATCCGCGTGCCGCCTACGTGGCACCGATCTCATCCCGGCTACCAGGACAGAGGCCTTGGCCGACATCAAGCATCTCCGGGCAACAAGTGCCGAATTGGCCCACCTCGGGCGTCATCTCGGCAAGGAGTTCACCTCGGCTGGGCCACCTCAGTGCCATCTCGGCAGAAGACTCTACCTCGGCTGAAGAAGCCAGGACAGTAGACGAAGCAAGAAAGAACCTTCACTTGCGCCACGTCATCAGGCGCATGGAGAGACAGGGCCCTCATTCCCCACGTCATCAGGCACGTGGAGAGATAGGGTCACGGTCTAGTGGGACAGACACGACATCCAGCCGCCCACTATCTTCACCAGATCGCCACATGGCAGCATCCAGCGGCTGAGGCCACATCAGGGCAAGGCCCGAGGGCAGATCCGCTGGTACTCCTACCGCCAAAGGCGCCCAACACAATCTGGCCCAACAAGACATGCATTTAATGCAATGTGGGCTGACCCGACTAGCATTAAATGCTGAGTGGGCCGGATTAGACTGCATTTATTACTTTGTGGGCTGATCATGACTTCCCAGTCAGATCATGGGACCCACACCAAGATATTCTCTGAGAGATACGATCCAAACCTCTATAAATAGACCTTCATGCACCATGCAAGGTACGCATAATTCCATTCACAGAGCCTTTACTCTGTCTCTCTTCTCCCTCTCTTCCATCGTTCCAGTTGACATACTGACTTTGGCATCGGAGAGCCTTGCGCCGCTCAGGCCAGGGTCCTCTGACCGTTTGCTTCTCCCTTTCAGGCTCTCGGACGGTATCCAGACATTCCAGACACCATCATCTTCCCGGATAAGTCCTGTAAGGCACCCTCTTATTGTGGGTCATAATTTTCTGCACCTACACTCCTAACTTTTCAAATGACCATCACACAACATTGAAATCACCTCCTATAATCCAGGGTGCTTGAATGCTAGTCGAAATTGCAGTAAGCGACTGCAACATTGAATATAACCATTTGTTTGCATAACAGAGTAAGTAAAAAAGAAAAGTTATAAACTGATATCTCACGGGGTTCCAAAGAATCCAGGTTCGGGCATGAGAGCAAATATCATGAATAGAATAATCGGCCCATCCAGAAGGCAAAATTGATTTGCCAACAACATAAAAAGAGGAAGATTGAACTCTTGTTTCCAATAAACCAATGATATGAAGATTTAAATATCTTATTTTATCTTGAATTTCAACCTGCATAGAAGATCTATTGAGGCCCCTCACATCTCATATTAGCACTGCCATTTAAAACGTTTAATCTAGGAAGCCTTCTCACTGATCATAATGCCTTTATTCTGAGGCTTCTTAACACCCACATTTGGTCAACCACCCGAATGAATCTGCTGCTTTTTTGTATGGGAACTAGTTTCTCAACCACTTGTAGATGCTCCTTTAATAAAGCTTGTTCAACAATAATAGTAATATGTGCAATCTCCTCTTCATTGGCCATAGAGTCCCCATCAAGATTTGCCAGAGTATTAAATTTATTTGGACTATACCCTCCAATAGGGTTTTGAGCATGAACAAAGGCAGTTCTAAATTCTCATCACTTTCATACTGACTAGATTCCACACCATCCCCTCTAGTTCGATTGATTGCGGCTCCAAGTGCAGAGCTTCGATTGCAGTAATAAAACTGGTGAGACCAGGTCGATCCACGGGGAGATTTAGAAATAAGGCTTTCCAACTTTGTCACTTGCCCTAAATAAAATCTAATTTTAGACTAAAATCTAGAAAAATACATTCATCATTCCTACTTTAAATTAAAATTAAATACATTTCAAAAAATAAAAATTCATAAATCTAAAAATCTAATATAAAATGAATCACAAGTTGCTACAAAAGTACACACAAATTAGAACATCAAATTATAAACAATCCAAAAATAAAATTAAGAAACTAAATTAGAAATAAAATAAATCTAAGTTAGAAACCAAATTAATCAAAACATGTTCAACTAAGATTAGTAACAAATCAAATCAATCAAAAAGAAAACAACCTACTTTCTAAAATTAGCATGAAAACCTTACTAAATTAGTTTCCTAAATTAGAAACTAGGTTAGGGAATTAGGGTTAGTATCATTTCTAAGTTAGTGAACTGAGTTAATCAACTCCCTAAAGTTAAAGACTTTCCAAACAAATAAAGATTTTCAAATCATAACAAATTTAGAAAGCATTAAGTCAATCATACCTAATGTTAGAATTTTCAAACCTTGAGAACCTTCTTAAGTTAAAATCTTCAATTAACAAAAATTAGCACGATCTTTTATTTATGAAAATTATCTAAATAATAAAAAATACAAAATCAGAAACTAATCCTAAAATTAGAAAGTTAGTAATGCAATATATGCCATGAGATGTTAGAAAATTCTTAGTCTTGAAAACTAGTATGTACGGATGTTTTTATGCATGGTTTTTCTTAATCTAATGCAACCTAAAACTGAGTTTAATGACTGGGTTTTGAACTACAATGATGCATGAATCAACTAAAAAAAAATGAAAGTGAAAAAGGATTTAGAATGAATGAAATATAAATGCATAAACATGACCTAAAAAACTGAAAATGTGCAGAAATCCTACACACAACTAGCCTAACATGCCATGTTCAAGCCAATGGTTCACCAACCTCCTGAAATCCTTTTTATCTGAAATTTTGGGACGTAATAGACCACATGATGAACTTCGATTTTCCAGAATTTCAAAGAAAAATAACATGATTTGACTAGTCTACACACTTCGAGCTTTTTTCCAAAAACAGTTTGTGCAATTTTTCTGAAACTGTACAGAAAGTGGGTTGTTTGGTATCAGGGACTGTTTTTCCAGTTTTTTCTTGTCCTAAATTTGCCATCCAAATTACGATATTTTATCTTTAAATTTGTACCAAACTTTATTTTCAATTAATCACAATTGATAGAACTTTTATCCATTGATTTCATGCTTCAAAAGTATGTCATATGTGGACTGTTTGGATGGCCAACATAGGTTCATCAAAACTGATTTTTAATTTCTTTCTTAAAGATCTGAAAGCTTCACTTTTCAGCCACTTAAACATGCACTAACCTTATGCTACGAAGATATATGCAATGAACTCTAATCCCAACAATAAACTATGCATAAAAAATTTACATAAACGCATAAGAAGCATAAGAAGAAAAGAAAACAACAAGTGCTTGAATTTAACTATGTGTACTGTAAAAAAAAATGTGTGGATTGCATAAAATTAAATGTGTGGCATCAACAATAAACTAAATGTGTGGATTTTTCAATAAATGTAAATGTGTGGGAATCACAATAAAAATAAATATGTGATAAGTATGCTCTTTTCCTTTTATTCTCAAACCAGGTTCATAATTACTATGCCCTTAGGATCTTGAGTTGTCAATCCAAGAACAAAACAAAGAAAATACAATTCTAGCATTAATCACATAAGAAAAAGAATAATTAAAAAAAGAATCACACTTTTACTAATATACAACGTTTTTATATAAAAGATGGAAAATTAAAATTAAAAAAAAAAAAAAAAACAACTACATACTAGGATGAAAGGAACCTCTCTAGTTGAAGCATCAAGTTGGGACAAGCCTTCTAGAAGAGAGATGAACTATGGTAGAGAAAAGAGATTGGCAGAATGGTGGAGGAATTACACTAGTGAGGGGGCGTTTTCCTTCATGAAAGGTAATGGAAGTCCAAGGCATTCTTTAAAGAGCTTTTTATATATACCCCCCTAAGGTTTGTAAGATTTGTAAATAGACCCCTGAGGTTTTAGTATTTGTAAATAGGCCCCTTCCTTTTCTTTTTAATACCTTTCATATTTCCAAAATCAAAATTCCTAACAAGAATGGGCAGCCACCATGAAATTTGTGTTGGATTTTTATATAAATGAAAGCTTTTCCTTACATCCATTAAACAAAATGAGTATATTATTATTTACAAAAATATCATTATTTTATCTCAAGTCCCTATAGGTTCTCGCAATACCTCTCTCTTGCACATGACCAGGGGTGGATGCAGGTACAAGGGCCTGGAGACTGAAGCCCCGACCCATATCTGAGAAAAGTTTAAAATCCCCCCATATCCCTCAAATTCTAAAAATTAATATATTTTTTTACATTTGCCCCTTCCCCAATATTTCTTTACATAGAGCCAAACACCACCCCCTCGCAAATTCTAAAAATCAATTAATGTTTTTTTACATTGCCCGTTCCCCCAATATTTCTTTTGCATCCCCCTACACATGAAGTAGAATAATGTATTTTTAAACTTTTATAAATCCAACGGTGGGTCATGTATGGATTGGATAAATCATAACCGATTATAAGTACATGTGTTGATTGTCGTCATAATCAATTTGAATTTAATGAAATGAGCCCTATGTATTGATAAAAAATCGAATTTATGTAGGGTTGTTTTCTCCCACCAAGCGCAATTGTTAGTGTTACATGTTTTATAAAGAAAATTGAGTCCAAGCTTTTGAAATTATGCATATAAGGATAAAAGAGATGGACAAAAGTGTCATTTCGCACTAAAAACCTATGGTGGTTGAAAGACTATTGATTTTGGGGACACGAAAGGTATTAAAATAAAAATAAAGGGGCCTATTTGCAAATACTAAAACCTTAGGGGCCTATTTACAAATCCTATAAACCATGGGGGTATATGCAAAAAGTTCTTCTTTAAATAGGGCATAGGATGCCCTATTCTTTCTCTCTAGTCCCTACTTTGTTGCAAGAATCTTCTTTACTTAGTATGTCTTTTCCTTTCTTTTCTCCATTCTATCTTCATGCACTTGTCATATTTCCTTCTTTAGCAAATCTTCTTTTGACTTGACATTTATGAGAGACAATTAAAGAAGGGAAGAATCTTTATATGAGGTGGCAAACTCTTTATGAGAGACAATTAAAGAAGGGAAGAATCTTTATATGAGGTGGCAAACTCCAAGTTGGAATCAAGAGAATATTGAATGCCCAATATATGTAGATTCTTTCCACTTTTGTCTCTTTGAAAATCTTCTTTCTTGATTTGGCCATACATGGATTTTCTTTGATTATCTTGAATTATCTTCAAAATGAACTTGGGATTTTGTGCAAAGAAGGTGGACCCTCTTGGATGTCCCTTATGTGTGCCCCACACACGTGCATGTGTGTGGAACCCACAAAGCCATTTTTCACAATTTCTTAAAATTCTTCCTCTCTTCTTTTTTTTTATTTTTTTCTTCTTTCCAAAAATGTCTCTTAGGACCCATGTCTCCAATGATCTACAAGCAAAGAGAAACAAATCTTTTTTAAAATAATAATTTTGAACAAAAAATCACAAGTGCATGATAGTGGGCCCATCTCACATAAATGACAATAAAAATGTACATGAATTCACTAATGATGAAAAAAATCGATTTGTTTCATGAGAAAAAGATTTTCCCATAAATGAGACTCTTTTGGATTAATAAGTCCTTAAAATGGTCCAAAATGTGCATGAAAATATGCATTTTTAAGGACTTATCACCGATTCAATTCATCCACAATAGATATCCCTTTCACACTTGTAGATGGCAGCTGATTAGCAATAGAATTCATCACTTTAGGTTGAACATTCTTTGAATCCAATTCAATGGTGTGTTTCTTTTTTGGAACTCATGTTGGTTTCACCCATTGCCCCTACACTTCTTAAAAGGGTTAGTGTGCATGCATACTCCACTTTCCGAGGAATGGTTTGGCCATCATAGTGCATTCTAACCATGGCATCATGAAACTTAGAATCGATAGTCAATTCATTGCAAACTGTAACACCCTGACCTGATTTAATTTCTATTATTGCTAATTAATCTTATTTTATTAGATTAATCCTGCTTAAGAAGTAAATTAAGTTGTTTTAATCTTAACTAGTCATAATAGGCTGATGGATTAGACCTTGGGTCATGGATAGGTAGTTTGAACCGACTCGACTCATTTAGGTAGTTTAAATTTTTTGACTTAAACGTAATTTTAGATTTCTTCTCAAGCCATCAAATGTGAAGCTTGCATGTGTGATTGGAGGGGAAATTTGGCCTTTTCATCATCTTCTTCATCTTCCTACCCCTTTTATTTTATCAAGAGCTCCTCCTACGAGTCTCAATTGCTACAATAGGTAAGAATCCCAATTCTCATTCCAGATTTTGGTTGTAAGTTAAATCAAGGGATCCATCTTCATTGCATGCACAAGATCTTACCATTGTATTGGCATGAATTTCATTGTTAGGGTTAGGGTTATGGTTTGGGGGCTTTTTTTGCATTTGAGCCAAGAGAGGGAAAATGAGTTGGAAAGCATCCATTGAGGCAAGTATAAGCAATCCAGTTTATGCATGTTGTGTGATCCATGATTGGTCAAAGATATTCTCTGAATTTTCTCATTTTAGTTCCATTTTATGATTTGTTATTGTAGGTGCAGAAAAAGTATGACCCACAATAATCGGGGTGCCTTAGAGGACTTATCCAAAGAGAGAAGATGATCCGCTGCCTGAAAGCCTGAAAGGGAAGAGCAAACGGTCAGAGGACCCTGGCCTGAGCGGCGCAAGGCTCTCTGATGCCTAAGTCAGTAAGTGAACTGGAATAAAGGAAGGAGAGGAATAAGAGAGGCAGAGTAACGACTCTCTAGTTTGGATTGTGCGTACCTTGCATGTGAAATGAGGCTCTATTTATAGACGCCTGGACGATATCTTTGGATGATATTTTGGTGTGGGTCCCATGACTTGATGGGGAAGTCATCATCAGCCCACAAAGTAATAAATGCGGTCCATTCCAGCTCACTTTGCATTTAATGCCAGTCGGATCAGCCCACATCGCATTAAATGCGCGTCATGTTGGGCCAGATCGTGTTGGGCGCCTTTGGCGGTAGAGGTACCATCGGATCCACCCTCGAGCCTTGCCCTGATTTGGCTTCAGCTGCTGGATGCCGCCATGTCAGTGATCTGGCGAAGATTGTGGGCGGCTGGATGTCGCATCTGTCTCACTGGCTCGTGCCCCTATTCATCCACGTGTCCGATGACGTGGGGGGCGAAGGGCACGAGTGGAGATTCTTTCCTGCTTCGGCTTTCGTCCCGACTCCTTCGGCCGAGGTCGAGCTTTCAGCCGAGGTGGGCACCTGGGTAGCCGAGCTCGGCGCTAGCGGCCAGGACCTGCCTGACTTCGGCTGAGGCTTCTGCACTGGGAGCCGAGGTGAGTCCGGTGCCATGTGGATGGCACGCGGATGGCACGTGAGGCACGTGAGAATGCTTAGTCCCATCTGATGGCCGTGATTAGCATAATCCTGGAACTTTGAAAATCTCCCCGCACAATTGCCCCCTAGCTTTTAACCTCTTAAGCGTCCTATCCTTTAGGGGTCAGAAGCTAGAGAACCCATCTGGAGATGCAGCGATCATTGCTTGATGTCGCCTCAACTTTTCTGAGGCAATAAATGCTTCGTCCTGTCCGTCCTGGGAAGCGAACCGACGGCTACACGTGTAGCTGCTTCACTGATTGCGCTGTCTCATTGATGGAACAGGCACGGATTGCGAAATCCGTCTCTTCGAATTCGAAAGTGGCGCCCAAAGAAGGTTTTCTTTCTATAAATAGGGTCGTCTTCTTTCTGATTTCCTCTACCCTTGCCTTCGATTTCTCCTCTGCTCTTAGAGATTTCCCTGGCGAGGACAACTGTAGGACGTGCCCAGACCTGTTCTTGACTCGCCCTTCTGTTTCTGTAAGTAACTTCGTGCCCCTGTCTGGCTTTTTAGGGTTTCTCCACCTTTAGGGTTTCTCTCCGCTATCTTCTTCTTTTAGACATGGGCACCCCTAGGTTTCGGTTAGATACAGACGAGGGCATATTTAGGTTTAGGGCTACTTACAACATCCCGGAGGGAGTTCGCCTCAGGCCGGCGGATCCCATCGACCATGCCACGCGCGGCTGGTCCTGCGGCTAAATGCCGTTTCCTCTGATCTCCGTGATCGATGGTGGGGTCAGATTTCCTCTGCACCCCCTGCTTAGGGCCTGCCTTAGCGTCTGGTCGATTACCCCGTACCAGCTGATGCCCAATGGCTTCAAAGTCATTATGGGCACGGCAAAACTGAACGAGATCTTGGGGACCAACCTGGGTGTCCATGACATCGAGGACGTCTATGACATCTGCAAGGCTGGGGGAGATAATTACTATCTCCTGGTGAAGCAACGCCGAATAGGCTTCGTCCTGGCCCTGGAGGATTCCAGTAAGAACGCCGAGGAGGACCTCTTATATGTGTCTAGGGACTGGGAATTCGGCGCTGGCGAGGACAGGAGACTGATGGTCCCTCGCCACCTCGGGGCCGTCCCAAGTAAATACTGCTTCTTTTCTCTGTTTATTTTGCTTGACCTTTATGTTGTCGAGCTGATACCCTTTGTTGTTTGTGGTGCAGAACTGCACGCAAGGCGACGCCGGGCTGTGAGCGAAGGCTGGAGGAAGAACGTTGACGACCACAAGAAGGTCGAGAGGTATAAAGGGCACGAGACCAGATCGGCCTGGAAGCTGCTGGGGTATACGCCGAGGTACCGCGGCCACTACAGGAGAATCGGAGCAGCTCCGGAGGACGAGCCGCAGCTTGATCATCCTCCCGTCACCTTGGCCGTGCCTGCCGGGTTCCCTTTGATCGACCCTGCTGCGAGCCGAGCTGCGTCTGGCGCTGAGGCATCCACTTCTTCCAGCTCGGGGTCGCCGAACCTGAGGGAGATAGTAGACGCCTACTCGTCTGATCAGGAGGAAGGAATGGAGGGGGGCTCGAGAGTGCCTGGTACCAAGGACCTGGCCAAGTTCAGGCAAAGATCCTCTTCTTCTGCGACACCTTCGTCTGCCAGCACCCGCGCGGCTTCGGGCTCGGGGGGTGCTGCTGCCTCTTCTGCTCCTGCCCCCACACCGAGTGAGGGAGCGCGGCGGCGCTCACCGGATCGCCCGAGGGAGGGGTCCCCGCCCAGGAAGAAGTCCAAGGCGGGGGAGAAGGACTCGGGGGCTGAACAGCCTCCGAAGGGTAAGACTCCTGCACGAGCTCCTGGGGGCAAGGCTCCACCTGAGAAAAGTGCGCCGGCCAGCAAGGTGACTAGCGGGGCGGCCTGCGAGCTCAGCGTCTTGGTAGGGCAAGGGTCCGGATCGGCCTCCGGACCTCGAACTGCCCCAGCGGCATGGCGACCCAAGATGGAGACGCAGCCTGGGAAGCCTCTAAACGTCGAAGACAGGTTGATGGGGAACTCCGACGTCATTGGAGCCCTCATAAAAGCTTGTGCCTTGCCACGAGACATGGAAGTGCACGCGAGGTATGACAATGGGAGTCTGATGGTCTTGGCAATTCAGGCTAATCTTTTGGTAAGTATCTTCAACGCCTTTCTTCAAGTGCTTTAGTTCGGCTGCTTTTATTCGACTTACTTTTTCCTTTTGCAGAACGTGCAAAGGCTCCTGGCAGTGATGGAGAGGAGTGACAGGAACGTCGCAAAGGTCACCCGGCTGGAGTCTGAGAGGGAGAGGCTGAAGAAGGGTAGCGCCGAGGCGACCGCTCAGCTGGACGTAGCTTTGGTCAGCGTCACTGAACTCACGTCGAAGACTCATCAACTGAAGGGTGATATCTGGACGAAGACCAAGAGGATTGCCGAGCTGGAGTCGGAGCTGGCCAGATCGAGGTCTGAATCGGCGGCCAAGGCGACGAGGCTGCGCGGCGAAGTGCTGGCCGGGCGCACCGAAATCGAGAAGCTGAAGACAGGGAACGCCGAGCTGAAGAAGGAGAAGGCTTCTTTGCTGTCTGAGGCTCAGTCTTCTTTCCAGAAGGGGGTGGACCAAGCCACTGAGGAGTATGAGAAGTAGGTGGAGGAGATCACCTCCATTCTGTTCGAGGAAGGGTGCTTGGCCGCACTGAGGCGTGCGGGGGTTCCCGAAGACCACCCGGTCTATCGGAACTTGCCGAAGTACTCGGACCCGGTCCCTGAGCCGAGCTCTACTCCTTTGGGCGAGAGTGCCCTAGTCGAAGCCCCTGCAGCTGATCCTGCCTCGGATGTTGCTCCAGCTGCTCCCCCCGCCAGCGATGCCCCGGTCGCGCCTCAAGGCGAAGCTTCTTCTGCCCCTGCTGCTGGTGATGCACCAGACAAGGCCGCGTCGTAGCCGAGACCGCTGGTTCATCAGAGTCGGTGATCATACTGGTGGAGTCGCCGAAGTCGCAGTAGCTACATCCTGATCTAGCTTTTGCTCTTTGTAACTTTTCTTTTCTATCTTTTGCGTGTAACGCTCAGCTCTGTAATGTCCTTCGCCTTTAATGAAAAACGGAGCTTCTTTACTTGTGCATTTTCTCTATTTCCCTTTCTTTTGAGTTTGGCTGAATACGTTTTATGTGACGTGACGTGTCAGTCCTAAGTCAGAGAGAGTACCGAACGATCTTCATTGCTATCTGTGCCGATTCTCCGTATTCTGGAGACCATAAATAACATTAAGTGTGGTGATATGACCAATGAGGAAGACGAGCGGATGGCTCCACATGGTGTCATCGGAACCGCTGGTCAGCATATAGGAAGACGTGCACTTCACGTAAGGCGTGGGAGACCTCGCCTCATAATTTCCTTCGAAGACTGGGCCCTTCTTCTCCCTATAAATAGGAGTGGCAAGCTCGCCATGGGAGAAAAAAGGACCAGAACATCTGGCAGTCATGCTCGGTAGATCATTAGGAATATTTGACCCGGGGGGAACCCTTGCGCCAGGAGACGACTTCCTCCGAGGGGGAAAGTCTGTCGTAGTATGCACGCTCTCTGAAGACGATCCTGGTGGACTACGCGCTCTCTGAACGCGGGTCCATGGCCAACCCTCTCCGGCGCGGCTGCATTGGAATCTTTGCAGTCGTGGGTTGGTGGTGCCCCGTGCGTTTGGGGGTCTTGTTTTCATCCCACAGGGTCCTGCGTGGAACCATGCTTCTTGTGGGATGTCAAGACCTCCGAGCGGCGGGCAGGATCGAGACGCCCTTGGACCGAGGGGGCTCTTTTTTGCAAAGTTTGGTCTAACCGACCATAGGGTATTATAGAGCTCAGTGAGGTCCAGGGTCTTCAAGCTTGCAGTCTAGAGGGCGTTGAAGAGCTCAGGGCGCTGGAGACCGGACTGAAGAGTCAGTGAAGATCGGAGCCTCCCAGTCTTCATTTCTTTTTCTGTTTTCAGAGGACTGCGAGCCTCCTTGCTGTATTTTGTTTCCTTTTCTGTAACCCTTGAATGAAGTAATTACAATGAATAAAAAGAACAGTTTTGTGATCATACAATCTGTGTACAATATTTCTGTATTCTTTATTGCTTTTCTTGTACTGTTTCGTGATACTTGTATTTTTGTGCTGCTTTTTTGCACTTCAGTGCTTGCACTGCTCCTTTTCTTTTGAAAACTGTCATTGGCTGAAATGGACCAGCATTGGCCGAGACGAACTGTCTTTTGCCGAGATGAAACCAGAGTCTTGATGATCTCGGCTGTGCGAGCCTGAGTTCGGGAACGATCTCGAGGGGTGTGTGAACCTGGAATTTAGGAAGCGACTGGTTGTATGAATCCGAAGCCTCTCCCAGGGTTAGGAACCCAAACTTTAGGAAACGACCGAGTGTATGAACTCGAAGCCTTTTCCAGGGTCAAGGACCCAAACTTTAGGAAACGACTGAGTGTATGAACTCGAAGCCTTTTCCAGGGTCAAGGACCCAAACTTTAGGAAACGACTGAGTGTATGAACTCGAAGCCTTTTCCAGGGTCAAGGACCCAAACTTTAGGAAACGACTGAGTGTATGAACTCGAAGCCTTTTCCAGGGTCAAGGACCCAAACTTTAGGAAACGACTGAGTATAGGAACTCGAAGCCTTTTCCAGGGTCAAGGAACCAAAATTTAGGAAACGACTGAGTATATGAACTCGAAGCCTTTTCCAGGGTCAAGGACCCAAACTTTAGGAAACGACTGAGTATATGAACTCGAAGCCTTTTCCAGGGTCAAGGACCCAAACTTTAGGAAGTGACTGGATGTATGAACCCGAAGTCTCTTCCAGGGTCAAGGACCCTGAGCTGCCGAACTCAGATAAGGAGAGATGACATAGATTGACGAGAGGGCAAATGTTGCTTTCATTGATTCTGAGACTCATGTTACATCTTTAAAAATAAAATTTCTTCAGGTGGGATGCATTCCATGGTCTCGGCAACGGCTTGCCTTCTAAGTCTTCAAGCTTGTAGGATGATCGTCCTGCCAGTGAGACCACCCTGAATAGGCCATGCCAGTTCGGGGCCAGCTTTCCTTCGTTCAGATCTTTGTCAGCTGGCAGGGTCTTCTTTAGAACCAGCTCTCCTATGGAGAAACTTCTTTCTCTGACTTTTTCATTGTAGCCTCTGGCTAGCCACTACTGATAGTCAGTCAGTCGTAGGGCTGCTGCTTCTCGACGCTCATCTACTAGGTCTAACTCCATTGCCAAGTTTGTCTCGTTTCGGCCCTGGTCGACCAACTCTGTCCTCAGGGTGGGGAGGCCAATTTCTAAGGGAATGACCGCCTCCATAGGCCAAAGAGAAAGGTGTCGCCGAGGTGGATCGCCTTGGAGTTGTTCTGTATGCCCACAATACGCTGGGAAGCTCCTCCACCCATCTCCCTTTTGCCTTGTCTAACCGCTTCTTCAGGCCGTCCAGGATTATCTTGTTAGAAATTTCAGCCTGGCCATTGCTCTATGGATACGCCGGAGTGGAGTAATGGTTTCTGATGCCATGCTCTTGGCAGAAGTCCTTGAAGGATTTGGAGTCGAATTGAGTCCCATTATCCAAAATCAAGGTCCTGGGGATGCCGAACCTCGTTATGATGTTCTTCCACACGAAGTTCTTGGAGTCCCTATCAGTGATGGAGGACAGCGGCTCAGCTTCTATCCACTTCGTGAAGTAATCCATAGCAACTATCAGCCATCTCTTGTTCCCTGGAGCTCGGTGGAGAGGCCCTACAATGTCCAGCCCCCATTGAGCGAAGGGCCATGGACTAGAGAGGGGACTCAGGTCTTGCGCTGGCTGATGAAGAGAGTGTGAGAACTTCTGACACTTCTCGCATTTCCTGGCGTATACCTGCGCATCCTTCTGCATGTAGGGCCACCAGTAACCTTGGCTTATTGCCCTGTAGGCCAGTGATCGGCCTCCGATGTGACTGCCACAGATTCCTTCATGGATCTCATACAGGAAGTTGTCCACCTTGGTCGGATGGACGCATTGGAGGTAGGGACCCGTGAAGGATTTTCTGTAGAGTCTGCCTTCGGGAGATAGCCAGAATCGAGCTGCCTTGAGTCTGATTCGATGGGCTTCAGTCTTGTCCTCGGGGAGCTGGTCGTCCCTCAAGTAAGAGATGATCGGATCCATCCAGCTCGAGCCGAGATCAGCACAAAGGACTTGCCGAGGTGAGTGGAGCTCTAGGCTTGATCTTGATATTGATCTAACTTCGACAGTCCTTTTCTTTCCTGCTTCGACAGCGGATGCCATGTTTGCAAGCGCATCAGCGTACGTGTTGGTATCTCTGGAGATCTGCCTGACCTCGGCTGTCCAGAAATGAGAGAGTGTTTTTTCACGAGGGCTAAGTAGGCCGCCATCTTGTCGTCCCTGGCCTGATAGTCTCCAGCGAGCTGGCTAGTTACCAGTTGTGAATCGCTGAAGATCACCAGGTGCTGGGCTCCGAGAATTTGGGTGCTGTTCAACCCTGCTATCAGTGCTTCATACTTTGCTTCATTATTTGTTGCTTTGAAGTCCAAGGTGAAGGCTTGCTCTATGACCAGCCCCTCTGGCGATTGGAGGACTATGCCGGTGCCAGCTCGCTTGGAGGTGGTCGAACCGTCAACAAAGACCTTCCACGCCGAGGCGGGAGCTTGTTCGACCTCGGTGACTTCAGGCTCATGCCCTATGCCCCCCAGTTCCGTGCTGGGCTGGGTCGGAGCCGAGCTTGGCGAGACGAACTCTACAATGAAGTCTGTTAGAATTTGGGCTTTGATCACAGTCCGGGACCGGTATTAAATATCATATTGCCCCGGTTCGACTGCCCACTTGGAGATTCGCCCTGAAAAGTCAGCTTTTTTTAATATGGAACGGAGTGGATGCTCCGTGATCACCACAATGGTGTGGGATTGGAAATAATGGGAGAGCTTGCGGGAGGCGCTGACGAGTGCCGGTGCGAGCTTCTCCAACAAAAGGTATCTGGTCTCGGCATCAAGCATGATCTTGCTTGTATAATAAATTGGCTTTTGGACTCCTTCGTCCTCTCTGATGAGGACGGAGCTCACCACATGATCCGAGACCGCAAGATATAAATACAAAATCTCCCCTTGAGTTGGGGTAGAGAGTAAGGGTGGTGAAGACAAATAGGTTTTGAGTGCTGCCAACGCTTGGTCGCACTCAGGGGTCCATTGGAATTTTAAATTTTTTTCTCAGAAGCTGAAAGAAAGGCCTGCACTTATCTGATGATCGGCTGATGAAGCGATTGAGTGCTGCAGCCATGCCTGTGAGCTTCTGGACTTCTTTTGTAGTAGATGGGCTCTGGATGCCTAGGATTGCAGTAATCTAGTCCGGATTGGCCTCTATTCCTCTCCGCGTTACTAGGCTTCCGAGGAACTTGCCAGAAGCTACGCCGAAGGCGCATTTGAAAGCATTTAGCTTAAGCTTGAACGCGCGAAGGATGCTGAAGACTTAGGCCAAATCCGCCAGATGGTCGCTGGAGTGCTTGGACTTGACGACCATGTCGTCAATGTAGACTTCCACCGTCTTGCCGAGCTGAGCCTGGAACATCTTTGTCACGAGGCGCTGATATGTTGCCCCCGCGTTCTTCAGCCCGAAGGGCATGACCTTGTAGCAATAAGTGCCGCGGGGGGTTATGAAGGCGGTCTTCTCCTCGTCTAGCTCATACATCGGGATCTGATGGTAGCCTCTGTAGGCGTCGAGGAAGCTCATTCGGTCATGGCCAGCGGTGGCGTCGATCATCTGATCAATCTTCGGAAGGGGGAAACTATCTTTAGGGCAGGCCCTGTTGAGATCTGTGAAGTCCACACACACCTCCATTTGCCAGTCTTCTTCTTAACCACCACTGTATTGGCCAGCCAAACCGGGTACTGGACCTCCCGGATTGCACATGCCTCCAGCAACTTGTCGACCTCTTCGACTACCGCGTCTGTCTGCTGTAACCCTGTCCTTCGGGCTCTCTGCACCACTGGCTTGTGGTTGGGATCCACATTGAGCTTATGGCACATGACCTCAGGGTCGACCCCCAGGCATTTCACTCGGGGTCCAAGTGAAGACATCCACGTTCTGCATTAGAAACCTTGAGAGCTCGGCTCTCTCTTCGTCTGGCAGCTGCGTGCCGATGAGGAAAAATCTGTCGGGGTCTGCTGAGTCGAGCCTGACTTCGGCTAGGTCCTCTATACTCTTCTTGTCAGGGTCTCGGCCGATCTCATCTAGACCCTTTTCAAACTCCGCCAGGTTGACGCGCTCTGGCTCTTTCTCTGCTGGGACCACGGCCAGCATGCACTGCCTAGCTTGCTGCTGATCTCCTTCCACCGTGACCACTTCCATCTTGCCCTCTTTGTCTTCGAGTACGAACTTTAGCTTTTGGTGGAGGGAAGAGGGGACTGCTTCCAATTTGTGGAGCCACGTTCTGTCCAGGATGACGTTGTAGGGAGAAGGGGCGTCCACGACTAGAAAGTCGGCCAACAAGGAGGCTCCGCCCACTCGGGTTTTCAGGGTGATTTTACCCTTGGGATAGACTGGTTTGGCGGATAACCCTAGCAAGGGCGCACGGACCTCCGTGAGGTCGGCTTCTAAGAGGTTCATCTTCTTGAAGCACTCATAGAAGAGGACCTCGGAAGAGCTGCAGGAGTCGACGAGGATCCTCTTCACAGTGAAGTCCTTCAGCTTCATGGTCAAGAGCAAAGGGTCGTTGTGAGGGAGCTGGATTCCCTCAAGATCTTTGTCTGAGAACGAGATTGCTGGTCGGTCGCGGCGAGCTCTCTTGGGCGCTGGCCTGAGTTCGGCTTTCATCACCTCCTTCCCGTGCGAGGCCCGCCTGGCTTCGGCACGAGCCTGAGGGCTGTCTCGAGTTGAGGGAGAGGGAGC
Organism: Litsea cubeba; assembly: GCA_012931725.1. NCBI lineage: Eukaryota > Viridiplantae > Streptophyta > Magnoliopsida > Laurales > Lauraceae > Litsea > Litsea cubeba. The sequence continues at coordinate 51,632,334 of CM022947.1, read as the reverse complement.
TGAGGGCGCCAGGTGGATCACATTGATGATCTTTTCAGAGTCTTCACTGTCTGGATCCCTAGCCATGCTCTGATGAGCTCGGCTACCGCCGCCGCTGCCGACGTCTCCTACCTTCACGAACTCCGCGAGATGGCCTTCCTTGGCGAGCCTCTCCAAGTGAAACTTCAGAGTTCGGCACTCCTCAGTCCTGTGCCCGTTACCCTTATGGTAGGCACAGAACTTGGATTGCTCACGGGTGGAGCGATCGCCTGACAAGGGACGAGGCCATCTGAAGAACGGCTGGGTCTTGACTTTGTTCATAACCTGGTGGATTAGCTCCTTGAAGACGATGTTCATAGTCTGGTAGGTGTCTGAGGGAGGTCTGGCCCTCCTGCTGCCCCCGGACCTGGACGCTGAAGCTCTCGCCGAACTGGAGACCCAGGCTTGCTTCGGCTCTTGCTTCTGGTATGGCTTCTTACCCCGCTGCTGGGGCTGGCTGCTTCTTTCCTTAGGTTCTGGGCCTGCGATCTCCCGGCCTTCCTCCTCCCGAGCTCGGATTTCGTCCTCCTCCCGGGCGATATAGCGTTTTATCCGGGACATCAAGGCAAGCATGGAGGGAGCGGGATCTCTGGCTAAATCTTTCCGCAGCTCGTGCCCTGGTAACATGGCATTCTGGAAGGCAAAAATCGCCACTTCTTCTCTGGTATCCTCGATTTGACTGTAAACTGCCCAGAACCGCCGGGCGAACTGGGTGAGGGTCTCGCCCTGCTTCATCTTTAGAGCGAAGATGTCAGCATCGGTCTTGGGGACGATGCTGTAGGCTTGGAACTTCTTCAGGAAAGAGAGTTGGAGCTCTTTCCAACTCGAAATAGACTTCTCTGGCAGAGCGCAGAGCCACTTCAGAGGGAGGTCGCTCAAACTGGAGGAGAAGATCTTGCAGTTGAGATGACCCTCATTCCCCCAGATGGACATCTTTTGGGAGAAATGACGGAGGTGGGCAGACGGGTCAGACAGTCCGTCATAGGGGACGAACCACGGGACTGAGAACTTCTTGGGCAAGGGAGTTCTCTCGATGTCCCGTGTGAAAGGAGAGGCCCCCAGATCGGTGGGGCCACAGTTCTCTTGCTGGTCCCGCATCTCCAGGTTGTGCTGGAGAGCTAGCTTGATGCGCTTGTCGAGCCGCTCCTGCTAGTCGTCCTTCTCCGGCGTCAGCGCTCTTGGCTTCCGCTTTGCATGGCCTCGACCATGGTGGCTATGAGCTCGCCCGTCGCGGCCACGATGGCTACGGGTGTTGCTCGAGCCCTCATCGTAGGCATGGCTGCGCTTCTGATCCAGAAAGGCCCTTAGATCCTCTCGGGATGGCTGGACTACCTTGCTCTGGACAGCTCTTTTCTCGCCTTGGGGCTCTGAGGGCTGCCTTTGGGAGGCATTTTTCACCGCTCTCAGTTGCTGCTAGAGCTGGCGGATCAGTCGCTCCTGGTCTTGGAGGAGAGCGTTTTGAGCTGCAATGTCTCCTCCAGCATCAGGGGGTTGCACACGGCATGGCTCCTCCACTGCTGGAGATTTGCCTTTGAGAGGGCGCTCACGTCGACGCTCCTCCCGTGGGGGAGGCGCGACTTCCTCGTCAGAGCACGAGGTCTCGACTCCCTCTCGGAAGGGAAACTCGACGAAGGGTCGCAAAGCTACGCGCTCCTCGCCCGCTGACGCGCCACGGTCCGCTCCGAGCCGTCCCTGAGGAGGGACGTCCGCCGACGGGCCCGGATGCTCGAATATTGCTCTCTGGGACTCTCCGCCCTTCTTAGCTTTCGGAGGCATGGTTTTTGGGAAGATTGGGAAGGTTTGGAAGGTTGGGATAGTACTTCCCCACAGACGGCACCAACTGTAGGTGCAGAAAAAGTATGACCCACAATAATCGGGGTGCCTTAGAGGACTTATCCAAAGAGAGAAGATGATCCGCTGCCTGAAAGGGAAGAGCAAACGGTCAGAGGACCCTGGCCTGAGCGGCGCAAGGCTCTCCGATGCCTAAGTCAGTAAGTGAACTGGAACAAAGGAAGGAGAGGAAGAAGAGAGGCAGAGTAACGACTCTCTGGTTTGGATTGTGCGTACCTTGCATGTGAAATAAGGCTCTATTTATAGACGCGTGGACGATATCTTTGGATGATATTTTGGTGTGGGTCCCATGACTTGATGGGGAAGTCATCATCAGCCCACAAAGTAATAAATGCGGTCCTTTCCAGTCCACTTTGCATTTAATGCCAGTCGGATCAGCCCACATCGCATTAAATGCGCGTCATGTTGGGCCAAATCGTGTTGGGCGCCTTTGGCGGTAGAGGTACCATCGGATCCACCCTCGGGCCTTGCCCTGATTTGGCTTTAGCCGCTGGATGCCGCCATGTCAGTGATCTGGCGAAGATTGTGGATGGCTGGATGTCGCATCTGTCTCACTGGCTCGTGCCCCTATTCCTCCACGTGTCCGATGACGTGGGGGGCGAAGGGCATGAGTGGAGATTCTTTCCTGCTTCGGCTTTCGTCCCGACTCCTTCGGCCGAGGTTGATTTTTCCGCCGAGGTGGGCACCTCGGTAGCCGAGCTCGGCGCTAGCGGCCAGGACCTGCCTGACTTCGGCTGAGGCTTCTGCACTGGGAGCCGAGGTGAGTCCGGTGCCACGTGGATAGCACGCGGATGGCACGTGAGGCACGTGAGAATGCTTAGTCCCATCTGATGGCCGTAATTAGCGTAATCCTGGAACTTTGAAAATCTCCCCACACAGTTATATAAAACTGGTTTTTTAGATTTTAGTTTAAATGGATGATGGAAAAAAAGCTGTGGATAAATGTTATAGAATGTATGTTTGGATGATGGAAGGAGCATGTAGGCTCATGAATTAATGCATGATTGATTTAGAAAAGTTTTGGAGAGAAGGAAGGATTCAGAATTTCAAAACTGAAGGAATTCTGGTGTGCTCGCTCGAGCGCTACTCAAGCGGAACTGCTATCTGGCATTCAAAAATTTGAAGTTTTGGACACCCTGCTCGAGTAGAGTTGTTCTCTGGAAGGTTTTTGCTAGAGCGGGTCTAGTCTCCAGAAGTTTTTTGCTGGAGTGGGTGTGGGTCCGCTCAAGCAGGTCTGGTCTCTGGAAGTATTCCGCTCTAGCTAGCAGGTATGGGTTTGCTCCTGATTGTTTGTCAAGGTCAATTTTGGACTAGAAATAGTGGCAAACTGTCACCTTAAGCCAGAGTTAGACCTCCATAATTATCTTTAGGGACGATTATGGTACACCTATTAAACCAATAGTGTTCTTAGGCTCGAGAGACCTTGTAGGACCTTAGAATGGAATAATAACATTTTCTTACAAGCCCAACTGAGAATTATAACCTATGAATGATCATTGAGGCTAAGATCATCTCATGAAGTCTATGTGTTAGTCTAACCTCATACATGGGTGTTGGTTTAGAGAGCCTAATGCACTTCGTATATTCCGTGGCACCAAAGAAAGATAGTAGTACATTGAATCTTTTAAAACTACACCGGGTGGAATGGTGAGTGACGACTAACAGTTAGATTATGATTGGCTAGTAACATACCATGATTCCTTTAATCTAATTGCATATGCATATTGAAACTGAATATATTAATGAATTTCATTTCTAAATAGTTTTTTGAATACAAGATTTGTTTTCGTCTTCATCGTTATTACAAGTGTCAATTCTATATGACTGTATACTAATGGACCTATGAAATGAGTAAGTAGTTGACTATTGAATTGATTCGAAAAGAATAGAATGATATGAGTGAGATCAAATAGATTTGAATTGTATTGAACACAACAGTCCTACTCAAGTCAAACTTTGATTGATTCAAAGAGTTCAACTCTACTTAACTTCGACCTTACGAGACCCAATTGTGTGTGAATGCCGCTGCGTAGTAGGTAGTCTGGAGTCTCAAAACTCCAGAATCGAGTAGCCAGATGAACCTTTGGCCAGGTCACTGGTGACATCCCAACTTGAGTGCTCTCTTTAAGAGAGGATTGATCTAAGGTATTAGTCAACTAGACTGTGAAATTATCTATCATTGACTCATAAAGCATGACAAGTTCTATAATGCATAATTGCCTAGTATTCTATTATTTGACCTCTTTTAATCAATTGTCATCAATTCTAAACTAGCGAAGAGTGCCCCGAGCGACGGGCAATATAATTTCTAACATTGAATATATTATAAGAACTGTGAAAAAGTTAATAAAACTTTAAAATTTAATGTGGTGACTGTAATTTGTAGGCATACAATAGGAAATCATCAGTAGAGTTTAAGTACAACCATCACTTGTATAAACTTTATGGCTAAAGAGTTGAGATTTCTTAATAGAGGCGTTTGCGTATTTGGAGAAGAGAAAAATAAGAAGGCATTCCACTCGGTGAGAGATTTCTATATATTTGGACATGCAAAAATGGAAAGTTGTATAGTCAAGGATAAAAGGAGATTTAAATGAGAGATTAAGAAGGAGAGGAGAGTTAAAAGATTTAATAGTGTCATTTAGCATTCAGAATGGGAGGGGAGAGAGTACTGACGTTTTAAAATAAAAGGATTGAAATGGAAAGGAGACTAAGAGACAAACATTAGTAGTAAATTTTAAGGCAGTGACTATTAATATGCACATTAATACCAAGTCAAGATTCTAATGGACGGTCAAAATCAAATCGAAAATCGACCTTAAAATTGATTTAAAAAAAGAAAATACCTCTTTGTTGAGATCAAGGGATTTATGAGAGACCATGGTAATGCAGATGAATTAATCAAATTGTATAAAAAAGAGGACAAAGAAAAAAAAAACCAACTTCTCACATTCAGGAAAAGGGGTGGAGATACATGCGTTCTTCAATGTGAATGGAAGAGAATTGATGATCATTCATTTAAGGTAAAAGACTACATATGTGTTCCATGCATAGAACAGTAATAAAACATAAAATAGGGAAATAAAAAATATAATGGACTAAGAAAACCATTAGGAAGAATCAAATAAATCAGTAAGAATAATTATGATATGAGGTTAAATTCTCCGAAACTACAAAAATATAGTGCACATCTTTATCATATTCTTGCGAAGAAGAGGATGCATTCTGAATCTTGTAACACAAAGAACTCTCAAAATGGTTCGGCATTCTTTCATTTCCAATAGCTAGAACGTCCTTCATTGACATCATGAGTTTTTGTAAATCAAGCCATGGCAATATTCTAACAACCCCACCCCAATCCATCTAACCTAAAAAAAAAAAAGAAAAAAGATTGAGACATCCAAAATATCCAAACCCAGCAGAGGTATTTCTTCACTGCTACAACGACTTTGCTTCAATTGGCTTCTTGAAAATGGTATTTTTTCACTGTTTAATAAAAATACAAAAACAAGATTGAAAATTTTAAGAATAAATTGCATTGCTAGATTAGTTGATAAAGTTCATTCATATTAGTGTTAAGACAAAAAAAAGAAGAAAAAGAAAAAGATTGAAAAACAAAGAGCTCAAATAAATAGAAAAGCATAGAACCTAAAACGATTGTTAAAAGAAAAGGAACACTGATATAAAAAATATAAGAATTTGATGCAACAAAATTATAGAAGTCACAAAATAGTCTGGAATTCTTTCATTTTCAATAGCTACAAGGCCGTACAAGTACATCAATACGACCAAGGCATGGTTGCAGGAAAACAAAGAGCAAGAAGCAAATGTCTGGAACTGCTCATTTTTCAGTATTTTGTTATATCACTCACGTAGAATTGTAAAGAAATGCAAGAAAAATAGGTGCTTGTGATAAAAAATGAGTTTTTTTTTCCTCACCTTATGGTCATGCAGGATCCGACCTTGGAGCAGATTGGAGAGGGGGTTTTATTATGACCATGCAAGATCCAACCTTGGAGCAGCAAGATGAGACAATGGATTTTGCTAAGTACAATTAAGATGAGAGGAAGAGATACAATCATGAAATGAAGACTCGAGGAGTTACGGCAGTGAAGAGTCGTTGGAAGGGAGGAGAGTGAAAATCATTTAGAGGGGTCAAAAACCGAATTCCCATAGTCAAAATCAATTTAAAAATCAATTGGCTGATTTCAATTGGATCCAATTCGCTTCATATATAATAATTGTTGTAACATGTGTTAATTATGAATTATTTATATTTTGCTGAATTGTTATATTCACGATGTTATCTTTTGGTGTCACAGACTTAAGTACCGCTCCTGACCCAGAGGAGGCCCCGTAGAGAGAGGAGGAGGCCGAGGAGGTTCCTCTAGGATTAGAGGAGTGAGAGTTCAGGGCACTATCTAGTCCTTTTCCTTCGGAGAGCGACACGGGAAATACTGGTTAAAAGTCTTTTGGTGTATAAGAGTTAGATGATGTATATGGTTTTGAATTTTGGGGAACTTCAGCAAATATTTTGTTATATTATGTAGGGTCCTTTTTTTTTGGAAATTCCTAACTTTGTAGCTAATTGTAAATATGTTTTGTTTATATTCTGAACATTAATAGACTGATCATGATATAATACCAGGTTTGAAAGTGTATAGATGCTTCTGCATTAAATGTGATATGACTGTTTTATCATTCGTGATTTGGACCTAACCTGAAACATGTGCGAATCTCACGGGAGTATGCGTGTCACACCTTGGAAATTACCCTTGGCCAGGTAATCTCGGGATCAGGATGTGACTCAAACCCAGGGAAAAACAAGTCTGGTTCCATTTGCCTTCGCTTGGTCCATATAAAATGGATTCCCATTTAAATTTGGGAATTTCATCCAAATGAGGATTGCATTAAACTCCACTTTACTCGGATATTTTTGGGGACCATCTCTTCAAAAGTAATGGGTGGCTGTTAATAAACTAGGTCCCTTCGTCCAATACTTGCTGGCTATCATGGAAATTGGAAAATTTAAAAACAAAGAATCCATTATCCAAAGAACGAAATTGGAAGTCCGTCAGGAACTCTCCAAGTTTTCCTAGCATAGAATTTTTAACGGTTTACCAATGACGTCTCCAAGAAGAGAAGTTCCCGGGATGTGTTTGGCAGCAACAACATCATCTTCCACAAACTTGAAGTCAAAATCTTCAGATTCAGCCGGTTGAACAAACTTAAGATTCTAGCCTAGTTTCAATAGAAACAGAGAGGAGTCTAACTGACTATATCTCTGAATGAAATAGTACCATCATCCTTGGATCCATAAACGAGATGGTTAGCGTGTTGGGAAATTCTATATGCATACACCAGAAGTGTTGAACACACCCACTTTCTGAGCTCACCACACCTAATATATTTTTTAAAAAATATTGCTGAGCCCACCCACCATAATACTCATACTGGCCACGCTTGAAGACCATTTCATTTCCTTCTCCATTCCCTCGTCGACAGTTTTGAAATTTGAGAATTGCAGAAGCGTCGAACCCTTCTCTGTCGACCTCTTCTCCACTACACATCTCACAGCTCTCATCACCGTGCACTTCCTTTCAGCATTGCACTGCTATTATAGAAGGTGAGCTCGGTTTCGTAGGTGACTTATTCTTCTTTTTCATCTTGAATATAGGTTTATCATTGTGTGGGGAGATTTTCAGAGCCACAAGATTACGCTAATCACAGCCATCAGATGAGTCTAAGCATTCTCACGTGCCATCCGCGTGAGACCCATGTGGCACCAGGCTCACCCCGGCTGCCAGGACAGGAGGTCCGGCCGAAGTCAAGCAGCTCCGGGCCGCTAGTGCCGAGCTCGGCCACCTCGTGTGTCCATCTCGGCAGAGAGCTCCACCTCGGCTGAAAGAGCCGGGACGGGAGCCGAAGTAAGAAAGAACCTCCGCTTGCGCCCCTCGCCCCCTCCACGTCATCAAGCACGTGGAGGAGTAGGGGCACGAGCTAGCAGGACAGATGCGACATCCAGCCGCTCACAATCTTCGCCAGATCCCTGACAGGGCGGCATCCAGCGGTTGAGGCCACATCAGGGCAAGGCCCGAGGGCAGATCCGATGATCCCCTACCGCCAAAGGCGTCCAACACGATCTGGCCCAACAAGACGCGCATTAAATGCGACGTGGGCTGATCCGACGCGCATTTAATGCAGAGTGGGCTAGATTGGACCGCATTAATTGCAACGTGGGCTGATCATGACTTCCCAGTCGAATCATGAGACCCATGCCAAGATATCGTCCAAGATATCTTCCAAATCGTCTATAAAAAGGACTGCATTTCACATGCAAGGTACGCGATATACAACTCATAGAGCTGTTACTCTGCCTCTCTTCTTCCTCTCCTTCCATTGTTCCAGTTCCTTCACTGACTTTGGCATCGGAGAGCCTTGCGCCGCCCAGGCCAGGGTCCTCTGACCGTGTGTTCTTCCCTTTCAGGCTTTCGGACGGCACCCAGTCATCACCATCATTGGATAAGTCCTCTAAGGCTCCCCAGTTATTGTGGGTCATTATTTTCTGCACCTACAATTGGCGCCGTCTGTGGGAAAGTAATATCCCAACCTTCCCAACCTTCCCAACCTTCTTAACCTCAAATCTCTCAGAAGCCATGCCTCCGAAAGCTAGGAAGGGCGTAGAGTCCTCGAGAGCAGCGCTCGAGCTGCCACCACCATCAACGGACGCCCCTCCTCAAGGGCGCTCCCGCACGGTGCATGGCACATCTGCAGGCGAGGGCCGCTTAGGCTCTCAGCTCTTTGTCGAGTTCCCCTTCCAAGAGGGACTCGAGGCCTCGATCTCAGCAGAAGAAGTCATGCCACCCAGACGCGATGAGCGTCAGCATGAACGTCCTCGGAAGGACAAAGCCGTGGCCGTAGGAGAGACGCGCCACGTTCAGCCCCCTGCCACTGGAGGGGTTCTCGAAGCCCAAACTGCTCTCCTCCAGAGGCAAGAGCAGCTGATTCGCGAGCTCCAGCAGCAGCTGAGGGCAGCGCAAACCGCCTCCTTGAGGCAGGTCTCTGAGCCTCAAGGGAAGAAGAGGGACGCCCCCAGTAGGGCAGCCCAGCCTCCCCGCGAGGACCTCAGAAACCATCTGGACCATAAGCGGAGCCAGATTCGTGACGAAGGCTCGAGCAACAGCCGGAGTCATCATAGCCGCGATGGCCGAACTCATAGCCATCGTAGCCCGAACCACTCCAAGCGAAAGCCAAAGGCTCAGACCCCAGAGAAGGACGACGAGCAGGAGCGGTTCGACAAACGCGTCAGGCTAGCTCTTCAGCACAACCTGGACGTGCGGGACCAGAAGCAGATCTGTGGTCACACTGATCTGGGGGGCTCACCCTTCACAAAAGAGATCGAGCGCACCCCCTTGCCTAGAAAGTTCTCCGTCCCGCGGTTCGTCCCCTATGACGGACTGTCCGACCCATCCGCTCACCTCCGACACTTCTCCCAGATGATGTCCATCTGGGGGAATGAGGGTCACCTGAACTGCAAAATCTTTTCCTCCAGTTTGGGTGACCTCCCCCTGAAGTGGTTCTGTTCTCTCCCCGAGAAGTCCATTTCGAGTTGGAAGGAGCTCCAGCTCTCCTTCCTGAAGAAGTTCCAAGCCTACAGCGTCGTCCCCAAGAGAGAAGGGGACTCCTCGCCCTGAAGATGAAGCAGGGTGAGACCCTCGCCAAGTTCGCCCAGCGATTCTGGGCGGTCTACAGCCAGATCGAGGGCACCAGGGAGGAGATAGCAATCTACGCCTTCCAGCATGCCCTGATCCCCGGCCACGACTTGCGGAAGGACTTGGCCGGGAACCCCCCAGAATCCATGCCAGAGTTGATGTCCCGGGTGAAGCGCTTTATCGCCCAGGAGGAAGACGAGATCCGAGCCCGGGATCAGGACGGGCATCCGGAGCCCGAGCAGAAGAGTAGCCAGCCTCGGCAGAGAGGCGGGAGGCCCTTCCAGAAGCAGGAGCCCAAGCAGGCCTGGGTCTCCAGTTCGGCGAAGCCTGCGTCGTCCAGGTCCGGGGGCGCCTGGAAGCCCAGACCTCCCTCCAGCGCCAGTCAGAGCGTCAACGTCGTCTTCAAGGAGCCGATCTACCGCATCCTGACCAAGATCAGGTCCAAGCCGTTCTTCAAGTACCCTCAGCCCATGAAGAATGAGCCCACCGCCGGCAGCCGAAGCAAGCTCTACTGCTCCTTCCATAGGGGTAACGGGCACAAGACCGAGGACTGCAAGACTTTGCAGTGGTACCTGGAGAAGCTGGCCGAAGAGGGCCACATTCCAGAATTCGTCAAGGCAGGTGATGCCGGCGGCAGCGAGGGCCGGACTCACCAGAGCGCAGCCCAGGCTCCAGACAGTGAGGATTCAGAGAAGATCATTAACGTGATCCATCTGGCGTCCTCAACTGCCGCTTCCTCATCCCGGGGCAGCTCCCAGGCCCGTGCCGAAGCCAGGCGGGCTTCGCACGGGAAAGAAGTAATGAAAGCCGAACTCGCCCCGGCATCCAAGAAAGCCCGCCGCGACCGACCCGCCATCTCGTTCTCGGACAGAGACCTAGAGGGAATCCAGCTCCCCCACAACGACCCCCTGCTCCTCACCATGAAGCTGAGAGACTTCACAGTGAAGAGGATCCTCGTCGACCCGGCAGCTCCTCCGAGGTCCTCTACTACGACTGCTTCAAGAAGATGAAACTCTCCGAAGCAGACCTCACGGAGGTCCGTGCACCCCTGCTAGGGTTGTCCGCCATGCCAGTCTACCCCAAGGGCAGGATCACCCTGGAGACCCGAGTTGGCGGAGCCTCCGTGTCGGCCGACTTTCTAGTCGTGGATGCCCCTTCTCCCTACAACGTCATTTTGGGCAGAACGTGGCTCCACAAGTCAGAAGCAGTTCCTTCTTCCTCCATCAAAAGCTGAAGTTCGTCCTTGAGAACAAGGAGGGCAAGATGGAAGTAGTTACAGTAGAGGGAGATCAGCAGCAAGCCAAGCAGTGCATGCTGGCCGCAGTCCCAGCAGTGAAGGAGCCAGAGCGCGTCAACCTCGCCGAGTTTGAAAAGGCCTAGATGAAATCGGCCGCGATCCCGAGAAGAAGAGCATCGAAGACCTGGCCGAGGTCAGGCTGAGCCCGGCAGACCCAGACAGGTTCTTCCTGGTTGGTACCCAGCTACCAGACGAAGAAAGGGCCGAGCTCTCACGGTTCCTGATGCAGAACGTCGACGTCTTCGCTTGGAGCCCAAGCGAAATGCCTGGGGTCGACCCCGAGGTCTTGTGCCACAAGCTGAATGTGGACCCCGACCATAAGCCGGTAGTGCAGAGGGCCCGTAGGACAGGGCTGCAGCAGACAGATGCGGTCGTCGAAGAGATCGACAACCTGCTAAAGGCAGGAGCCATCCGGGAAGTCCAGTACCCGGTATGGCTGGCCGACACGGTGGTGGTAAAAAAGAAAACTGGAAAGTGGAGGGTGTGCGTGGACTTCACGGACTTGAACAGGGCCTGCCCTAAAGATAGTTTCCCCCTTCCAAAGATCGACCAACTGATCGACGCCACCACTGGTCACGACCGAATGAGCTTCCTCGACGCCTACAGAGGCTACCACCAGATCCCGCTCTACGAGCCAGATGAGGAGAAAACATCATTCATAACCCCCCGCGGCACTTACTGCTACAAGGTGATGCCCTTCGGGCTAAAGAACGCGGGGGCAACCTATCAGCGCCTCGTCACAAAAATGTTCCATGCTCAGCTCGGCCGAACGGTAGAGGTGTACATCGACGACATGGTCGTCAAATCAGTGCGCTCCGGCGATCATCTGGCGGATCTCGGCCAAGTCTTCGACATCCTCCGCGCATACAAGCTCAAGCTAAACGCTTCCAAGTGCGCCTTCGGCGTAGCCTCTGGCAAGTTCCTCGGCAGCTAGGTAACGCGGAGGGGGATAGAGGCCAATCCGGACCAAATCACCGCGATCCAGAGCATCCAGAGCCCCTCTACCATGAAGGCAGTTCAGAAGCTCACAGGAATGGCTGCAGCACTCAACCGCTTCATCAGCCGGTCATCAGATAAGTGCAGGCCTTTCTTTCAGCTTTTAAAGAAAAATTTGAAATTCCAGTGGACCCCAGAGTGCGACCAGGCATTGGCCGCGCTCAAAACCTATTTAATGTCACCACCCTTACTCTCCACCCCAACTTTGGGGGATGTTCTGTATTTGTACCTCGCGGTCTCGGATCACGCAGTGAGCTCCGTCCTCATCAGGGAGGACGAGGGAATTCAAAAGCCAATTTATTATACGAGCAAGACCCTGCTCGATGCCGAGACCAGGTACCTTCTATTGGAAAAGCTTGTGTTGGCTCTCGTCAGCGCCTCCCGCAAGCTCTCCCATTATTTCCAATCCCACACCATTGTGGTGATCACGGAGCACCCACTCCGTTCAGTGTTCAAGAAGGCTGACTTTTCAGGGCGAATATCAAAGTGGGCAGTTGAACTGGGGCAGTATGATATACAGTACCGTCCCCGAACTGCGATCAAAGCCCAGATTTTGGCAGACTTTATTATCGAATTTGTCTCCCCCAACCCGGCTCCGACTCAGCTCGGCACGGCACTAGGGGGCACAGGGCACGAGCCAGTAGAAACTGAGGTCGAGCAGTCTCCCACCTCGGCATGGAAGATCTTTGTCGACGGGTCGTCCACCTCCAAGAGAGCTGGCGCCGGCATAGTTCTCCAATCGCCAGAGGGTCTGGTCATAGAGCAGGCCTTCACCCTGGACTTCAAAGCGACAAACAATGAGGCAGAGTACGAAGCACTGATTGCAGGGTTGAACAGCGCCCAAATCTTCGGAGCCCAGCACCTGGTGATCTTCAGCGACTCTCAATTGGTAACTAGCCAGCTCGCTGTAGACTACCAGGCCAGGGACGACAGGATGGCGGCCTACTTAGCCCTTGCGAAAAAACTGCTCTCTCATTTCTAGAAAGCCGAGGTCAGGCAAATATCCAGAGATACCAACACGCACGCAGATGCGCTTGCAAACCTGGCCTCCGCTGTCGAAGCAGGGAAGAAAAGGACCATCGAGGTTGGGTCAGTATCAAGGTCAAGTTTAGAACTCCATTCATCTCGGCTTGTCCTCTGTGCTGACCTCGGCCCAAGCTGGATGGATCCAATTGTCGCCTACTTGAAGGACGACCAGCTCCCCGAGGACAAGGCTGAAGCCCACAAGATCAGACTTAAGGCAGCGCGATTCTGGCTCTCTCCCGAAGGCAAACTCTACAGGAAATCCTTCACAGGGCCATACCTCCAATGCATCCATCCAAGCAAGGTGGACGACTTCCTGTATGAGATCCACGAAGGAATCTGCGGCAGCCACATAGGAGGTCGATCCCTGGCTTACAGAGCAATAAGCCAGGGCTACTGGTGGCCCTACATGCAGAAAGACGCGCAGGTCTACGCCAGGAAATGCGAGAAGTGCCAGAAGTTCTCCCACTCCCTCCATCAGCCAGCACAAGATCTGAGTCCCCTCTCTAGCCCATGGCCCTTCGCTCAATGGGGCCTGGACATTGTGGGGCCTCTTCACCGAGCTCCAGGAAACAAGAGATGGCTGATAGTGGCTACGGACTACTTCACAAAATGGATAGAAGCTGAACCGTTGTCTTCAATCACGGACAGGGACTCCAGGAACTTCGTTTGGAAGAACATCCTTACGAGGTTCGGCATCCCCCAGACCCTGATTTCGGATAATGGGACTCAGTTCGACTCCAAGTCCTTCAAAGACTTCTGCCAAGAGCACGGCATCAGAAATCATTACTCCACTCCGGCATATCCACAGAGTAATGGCCAGGCAGAAATCTCCAACAAAGTGATCCTGGACGGCCTGAAGAAGCGACTGGACAAGGCAAAGGGCAGATGGACAGAAGAGCTTCCGAGCGTGCTGTGGGCATACAGAACAACTCCAAGGAGGTCCACCTCGGCAACACCTTTCTCTCTAGCCTACGGGATGGAGGCAGTCATTCCTTTGGAAATCGGCCTTCCTACCCTGAGGACAGAGCTGGTCGACCAAGGCCGAAATGAGACAAACCTGGCAATGGAGCTGGAGCTGGCAGACGAGCGACGAGAAGCAGCAGCCCTGCGACTGACCGACTATCAGCAACGGTTAGCCAGGGCATACAATCAAAATGTCAGAGAGAGAAAGTTCTCCGCGGGAGAGCTGGTTCTAAAGAAAACCCTGCCAGCTGACAGAGAGCCAAATGAAGGGAAGCTGGCCCCGAACTGGCATGGCCCGTTCAGAATAGTCTCACTGGCAGGAAAGTCAGCCTACAAGCTCGAAGACTTAGAAGGCAAGCCACTGCCGAGACCATGGAATGCATCCCACTTGAAGAAATTTTATTTCTAAGGATGTATTGAATCTCAGAATCAATAAAAGCAGCTTTCGCCTTGCCATCAATTTGTCGTCTCTCTCTCTGGCTGATTCCGGCAGCACTGGGCCTACGCCCTGGATATAGCCTGGAGTTCTTACACTCGACCGAATTCCTAAAGTCCCGGGTTTTGAACCCAATCAAGGGTCTGCGCCCTGGAAATAGCCTGGAGTTCTTACACTCGGCCGAATTCCTAAAGTCCCGGGTTTTGAACCCAATCAAGGGTCTACGCCCTGGAAATAGCCTGGAGTTCTTACACTCGGCCGAATTCCTAAAGTCCCGGGTTTTGAACCCAATCAAGGGTCTACGCCCTGGAAATAGCCTGGAGTTCTTACACTCGGCCGAATTCCTAAAGTCCCGGGTTTTGAACCCAATCAAGGGTCTACGCCCTGGAAATAGCCTGGAGTTCTTACACTCGGCCGAATTCCTAAAGTCCCGGGTTTTGAACCCAATCAAGGGTCTACGCCCTGGAAATAGCCTGGAGTTCTTACACTCGGCCGAATTCCTAAAGTCCCGGGTTTTGAACCCACTCAAGGGTTAACAGCCCTGGAAAAGGCCTCGAGTTCGGACACTCGGCCGAATTCCTAAAATCAGGGCTTTCACACCCCTCAAAGATCATTGCCGAGCTTACGCTCCCATAGCCGAGGCCAGCGGAATGACGACTCCACTTCGGCACAAGCAGCTCGTCTCGGCCAAAGCCAGCCATTTCGGCCAAGGTCAGCTTTTCAGAGAGAAAGAGCTATGCCAGCACTCAAACACAGAAAAGCAGCACAAAAGCACTTGTGTTCCAGAACAGTACATGAAAAGTAAAAAAGAACGCAAAGGCGCTGCACACAGTTTGAATGATCACAAAGTTCATCCTTTTTATTCATTGAAAGTTGCTTTATTACAAGAGTTACAGAACAGAAAGCAAAGTACAAAAAGGAGGATCGCAGTCCTCTGAAAAGCAGAAAATAAAGAAAAGCTGGGAAACTCTGATCTTCGCCGACTCTTCGGGCTGCAGACTCCAAGATGCCGGATCATAGACTGGAGGTTCTAAGTGATCCTGAATTTCAGTGAGTTCTACAATATGCTGTGGTTGGTCAGACCAAAGCAATTGCAGAAGCCCCTCCAGTCCGGAGGCCCTGGACCTCGCTGAGCTCTTCAACACCCTCCGGTCAGTGAGACCAAAGTTTGAAGAGCCCCCAGGTCCAGCGGGCCTCAACTCCACCCTTAGTCTTACCATTCTGACAGGGCGCGAGCTCGATGCCACGCCAGACCCTGCAGAATCGGCAGACACCCAGGGCCCGATCATCCCGCAGTTGCAGAGGTGTCCCCCGCAACCTGACCAGGGACGGTCGGCCATGAACCCGCGTTCAAAGAGCGCGTGGTCCACGGGGAGTTCCTTCAGAGAGCGCGCAGACCACGATGGGCTTCCCCCCTTGGAGAAAGCCGTCCACAGGCGCAAGGGTCCCCCCCGGATCGAAGATTGCAGAATGTCTACCAGCCATGGTTCCTATGTCTATGTGATTTAAGCTATCCTACGTTCTGTTCTTTTCATCGCCCATGGCAAGCCTGTCGCCCCTACTTATAGGAAGAAGAAGGGCTCAGCCTCCGAAGGAAGTTATGGGGGCGAAGTCTCCCACGCGTTACTCGGGATGCACGACTGTTGACCAGCGATCCCTATGACGTCAAGTGGAGACATCCGTCCGTTTCCCTCATAGGCCGTGCCACCATGTTTATTGCTATTTATGGCCTCCAGAATACGGAGAATCGGCACAGACAGGTATGAGGACCGTTTGACTCTCTCTACCTCGAGGGTCACACGTCACAGTAAAGGCATTCAACACCATTCAATGCACATCCAGAAATGAAGGAGAAACAAATGCAGAGAAAAATGCACAGTAAAGAAGCCCGACTTTCATTGAATTGACAGAGTGTTACAAGGCTAAGAAGCAAAAATATTACATGCAAGAAGACAGAAATAAAAAGGAGCCCGGCTACTGTGGTTTCGGCGACTCCACTAGGTCGATCACCGTATCCGCTGGACCAGTGGACTCGGCCAAAACCGTGACCTTGCTTGGAGCGTCGCTGGCAGAGGAGGCTTTGACCGGTACCTCACCCGAACCGGGAGCAGAAGAGGTCTCACCTTGAGGCATGGCCGAAGCATCGCTGGCGACCGGGGCGTCGCTCAAGACCGGGGCAGCTGGAGCGTCGTCAGCAGCAGGAGCTTCAACTGGGGCACTTTCGGCTGCGGGAGCGGAGCTCGGCTCAAGAGCCGAGTCCGAGTACTTCGGCAGGTCCCGATAGACAGGATGGTCTTCAGGGACCCCCGTACGTCTCAGTGCGGCCAGGCATCCTTCCTCGAACAGGATGGCGGTGATCTCCACCTGCTTCTCATACAGCTCAGTGGCGTGATCCACCCCATCCTGGAAGGCGGACTGGGCCTCGGCTAGAAGAGAGGCCTTCTCCTTCTCCAGCTCGGCGTTCGCCGTCTTCAGCTTTGCCGTTTCGGCGCGCCCAGCCAGCACTTCCCCGCGCAGCCTCGTCCCCTCAGCCGTCGATTCAGCCTTCAATCTTGCCAATTCCGACTCCAGCTCGGCGGTCTTCTTGTTCCTCGCCCAGACCTCGCCCTTCAGATGATTGGCCTTCGATGTAAGTTCGGCGACATCAGCCAGAGCCGATGCCAGCCGAGCAGCCTCATCAGCGCTGGCCTTCTTCATCCGCTCCATTCCTGCCTGCAGTTCCTCCAGTTCCTTCTTCAGCTTGTCTCTCTCGGACTCCAGCTGGGAGACCCTCGTCGCGTTCCTGTCGCTCCTTCCCACCACGGTCAGGAGCCTCTGCACGTTCTGCAAATGGAAAAAGTGGGTCAAACCGGGGCAGTCAAGCTGGGTTACTTAAAGAAAAACGCTGAAAACACTTACCAGGAGGTTGGCCTGGATCGCCGAAACCATCAGGCTCTCATCATCGAACCTCTCGTGCGTCTCCATGTCTCGTGGCAGAGCACAGACCTTGGCGAGAGCCCCGATCACCTCGGCATTCCCCATCAGCCGGTCCTCGACGTTCAGAGGCTTACCGGGCTGAGTCTCCATCCTCGGCCTCCATGGCGCTGGGGCACTTCGGGGTCCGGAGGCCGATCCAGACCCTTGCCCCACCGAGATCGTCAGCTCGCGAGTCGTCCCGCCGGACGGCCTGCCTGCCGGCACGCTCTTCTCAGCTGGTGCACTCTTCTCGGCCGGTGCACTCTTTTCAGTTGGAGCCTTGGCTCCGGGGGCCCGCGCAGGGTCTTGCCCTTCGGAGGCTGTTCGGCCCCCAGGTCCTTCTCCCCCGCCTTGGACTTCTTCCTGGGCGGGGACCCCTCCCTCGGGCACTCCGGCGAACGTCGCCGAACTCCCGCATTCGAAGCAGGAGCAGGAGCAGGAGCGGAAGTGTCGCCAGTACCTCCCGAGCTCGAAGCTGCTCGGATGCTGGCAGAAGATGGCGTCGCAGAGGAAGAGGATTCCCGCCTGAACTTGGCCGCTAGGTCCTTGACGGCCGGCTCCCTCGACCTTCCCGCCATGTCTTCTTCCCGATCGGAAGAATAAGCGTCCACTATCTGCCTCAGGTTCGACGGTTCCGAACTTGAAGTGGACGCCTCGGACCCAGACGCAGCTCGGCTAGCGGCAGGATCGCTCAAGGGGATCCCGGCAGGTACAGCAAGGGAGACGGTTGGACGATCAGGGTGCGCTTCGTCCACCTCGGGTACCCTGGTCCTCTGGTAATGACCGCGGTATCTCGGCGTGTATTCGAGCAGCTTCCAAGCTGACCTGGTCTCGTGCCCCTTGTACCTCTCAACCTTGTTGATGCCGTCGGGGTTCCTCCTCCAGCCTTCACTCGCAGCTCGGCGTCGTCTCGCACCTGCCTCTGCATAACAAATAACAGAGGAGTCGGCTCGGCATTGTCGAAATCAAGCAAAGAAGATGAATGAAAAGGAGCGATGTTTACTTGGGACTGTCCCGGGGCGGCGCGGGACCGCTAGCCTCCTACTTTCGCCAGCGCCGAACTCCCAGTCCCCCGAAACACAGAAAAAGGCTTCTTCGGCATTCTTACTTGAATCTTCCAAGGCCAGGACGAAGCCTCTTCGCTGCGGCTTCACCCGGAGATAATATTTCCCTTCCCCAGCCTTGCAGATATCGTAGGTGTCCTCGATATCATGAACACCTAGGTCGGTCCCCAGAATCTCATTCAGCTTCGCCGTGCCCATGATGACCTTATAGCCATTGGGCATCAGCTGGCACGGGGTGAGGGACCAGGTACTGAGGCAAGCTCTAAGTAGAGGGTGCAGGGGGAATCTGACCCCGCCCTCGATCACAGAGATCAGACGGAACGGCATCCAGCCGCCGGACCAGCGCATCGTGGCATAGTCGACGGAGTCCGCCGGCTTGAGCAGGACTCGCTCCGGAATATCGAAGGCAGCCCTAAACCTGGCTATGCCCTATTCGGTGTCTAAACTGAACCTAGGGGTGCCCATGTCTAGAAAGAAGGGTACAGCAAAAGAGAAAACCCTAAAGGTTGCGAAACCCTAAGGAAAAGCTACACAGAGGCGCGGAGCAACTTACAGAAACAGAAGGGGCGACTCGAGTGCAGATCCAGACACGCCCTATGGTCGTCCTCGCTAAAAGAAATCCCGAGCAGCAGAGCAGAAATCACAGGTGAAGGCAAAGGCGAAAAGATATCAGAAACAAGAAGGGAAGGAGACGACCCTCTTTATGGAAAACCAACCCTCGGCGCGCGCTGCTTTCGAAATTCGAAAGGGCAGATTTCGCGATCTGCGCCCGTTCCATCAATAAGACAGCACAATCAGTGAAAAGGCGACGCGTGTAACCGTCGACTCGCTTCCCAGTACAGACAGGACGGAGCATTCATTACTTCAGGACAGTTGAAGCGACACCAGGCAATGACCGTCGCATCCCCAGGCGAGTCTTCTAGCTTTCAACCGCTAAAGGCCAGGGCGCTTAAGAGGTCAAAAGCTAGGGGGGAATTGTGTGGGGAGATTTCCAGAGCCACAAGATTACGCTAATCACAGCCATCAGATGAGTCTAAGCATTCTCACGTGCCATCCGCGTGAGACCCATGTGGCACCAGGCTCACCCCGGCTGCCAGCACAGGAGGTCCGGCCGAAGTCAAGCAGCTCCGGGCCGCTAGCGCCGAGCTCGGCCACCTCGTGTGTCCATCTCGGCAGAGAGCTCCACCTCGGCTGAAAGAGCCGGGACGGGAGCCGAAGTAAGAAAGAACCTCCGCTTGCGCCCCTCGCCCCCTCCACGTCATCAAGCACGTGGAGGAGTAGGGGCACGAGCTAGCAGGACAGATGCGACATCCAGCCGCTCACAATCTTCGCCAGATCCCTGACAGGGCGGCATCCAGCGGTTGAGGCCACATCAGGGCAAGGCCCGAGGGCAGATCCGATGATCCCCTACCGCCAAAGGCGTCCAACACGATCTGGCCCAACAAGACGCGCATTAAATGCGACGTGGGCTGATCCGACGCGCATTTAATGCTGAGTGGGCTAGATTGGACCGCATTAATTGCAACGTGGGCTGATCATGACTTCCCAGTCGAATCATGAGACCCATGCCAAGATATCGTCCAAGATATCTTCCAAATCGTCTATAAAAAAGGACTACATTTCACATGCAAGGTACGCGATATACAACTCATAGAGCTGTTACTCTGCCTCTCTTCTTCCTCTCCTTCCATTGTTCGAGTTCCTTCACTGACTTTGGCATCGGAGAGCCTTGCGCCGCCCAGGCCAGGGTCCTCTGACCGTGTGTTCTTCCCTTTCAGGCTTTCGGACGGCACCCAGTCATCACCATCATTGGATAAGTCCTCTAAGGCTCCCCAGTTATTGTGGGTCATTATTTTCTGCACCTACAATCATTTTCAAATACTTTTTTAGGTTGTAATTTATGCATTAGAGAGTATAGACGTTTGCAAGAAATAGGGAAATGCATAATGAATGACATGGATGGGAGTTTCGAACTCTAAATTTACAAAGTCCATTTTTCTTCTTCTTCTTATTCAAACAGTCGTTCGCGATCTGCTCGGCAATCCAGAAACATGCAGGGATTGTATGCATGGCACATCGATGCCGTGCAGATACTATATGCACAACCCATTTAAGTCGTGCATCTTTTATATGCACGGCATGTATTAGGCGAGCATATAAAATATGCACGGTACAATCATGGCGTGCGAACAAAGAATGCACATTTTCATTGTGCCGTGCAGAAGAAGTTTGCACATTATATTTGAATTGGGCAGTACAAAAAAAAAATCTAATATATTCAATTACGTTGTTTCCTCTTATTGATTTTCATTTTTAACAGATTGAAAGAAATGCCTAGAAGACCAGCTCGTCGTAGTGGTAGCTCGTAGACGACAGGTGGACGGGCTAGTTTTTCTAGCTAGCCATCGAGAGTTTGGATGAAGATTGGTGTCGCAAGACCGCGTCACTGAGGTGTGCATGTGAGTTCTTCGACCGCCTGCCGTCAATGGCCAACGGCATCTGAACGAAAACGAAAACTGCAGCAGGATCCACTCCCGAAGCCGGTTGAGGAGCATGTTGACAGTTCTTCAGAGGATGATTCCTCAGAGGAGGAGGCACAGCCGTCCAGTCCTCCTGTAGTAGCACTAGGGGAGGATGATTCCTCAGACGAGGAGGCACAACCATCTAGTCCTCCCGCAGCGGTGGCAGGGGAGGGTCCTATCCCCGGCGGTCCGGCCAACTTATCTATCCTTATGAGTGTTAGGACGCACATAGCGATACACATATGGGATGAGGAGGTACACTTGTATTGTTTTAATGTTTTGATTAATCATTTTTCAAATAAGATGTGTTGAAATCTATAATAACAGATATTAATGAAGATTTACACTTGTAATGTACGGGAACGTGAGCCGCTCAAATGTATCAATCATTGGCGTCAGCTGAAGGATTGGTACATACTTATGCCTACGGATGGGGCCGATATTCATGTTCCTCGGTTTCGTGCTATTATACAATAGTCTGGATTGGCAGAGTTGAAGCATTTTTCGTACCATTATATCTCCTGCCCTTTGGTACCAGCTTTGTAGAGAGGTGGCAGCCTAAGACAAATATCTTCCACATGCCATTTGGTGAGATGACGATCACCTTAGATGATGTGAGTACTCTCCCCGGCATCCCAGTAACGGGACTGCCTGTCCACGCATCGACTAGTATGGGATTTACTGATCAAGTAGAATAAATTGAATGTGGTCTGGGCATGGATAGGGCATCTGCATCAACTTAGTTGAGAGTGGCACATGGTGGAGTAGTGAGGATGGCCTGGATCAAACGGGTGTGCGGCGATGTGAGTCCTGCGTCGTTTGTTGAGCAGGTAGAGTGTGCAGTTAGAGGCTATCTTCTGTATTTGTTAGGCTGCATACTCTTCACCGATAAGTCATCCACTCAAGTCCCCATTGCCTACCTATCTTTACTGATGGATTTGCCACGGGTCCATCGTTATGCATGGGGGGCTGCCCCACTTGCATATCTTTATTGTCAATTAGGGACCGCCACGAGGACAGATGTGCGACAGATTGCTGGATATCTGACACTGTTCACGGTAAATGTGTACACCCTTTTTATATACATACACATAAAGGTGTACAAAATTAACCGTGACCTGACCCGTGGGTCAATGGGTGGGTCATGGTAGCAGATTTTTGATGCCCGACCCGACCCGACCCGATGGAGAAAGAAACGGTTAACGGGTCACACAGGTCGGGTTACCGGGTGACCCATAAACCCGGTAAAAATAAAAAGTTTAAAAACTCTCACCACTCACCAATACCACTCACCACTCATCTCTCATCTCTCTGCCCTAAAGGCAACCCTAAACACTACCATCTTTCATCTCTACTCATCTCTGATCTCATCTCTCATCTCTTTCCCTCTTCTACTTCTCCGGCGGCAGGTTATCTTCTTCTTTGGTTCCGGCGACGATTGCAACGTGGCACCGTGATCTCCGGCGACGTGCGGCTTGAGGACACTTGTCTGGCGGCGTTAGCGGCTTTGAGCATCAGATCCTCTTCTTCTCTGTAACAGTGCACCGAAAACACCACCGAGGGCGGCGGTGCGGGCGTGCTTTCCTCACGGAGATCGACGACACGTGTTGGACTTCTCCAGGAACAATCGTCTGATCTCGGGCGACAAGGTTTCTGCAACTACCGAAAACTTATGATTTTGGAGGGGCTGGAGATTAGGAACTTGTAGATTTTTTAGGGTTTTCTTCTTTTGATTTCTGTATCTGAGATGATATAGCTATCTTTGCTATGTTTTTTGCTCTGTAAGATACTTGTTTATGAGAATTTGATATGGATGTGGTTTTCTTTTGGATGTATGGTTTGTGTGGTTCCGTTATTCTCTGGTTCTTCTTTTTTCATGTGATTAGAGTTTGGATCTTTTGATTTGTTAGATAAAATATTTGGGAGATGGGAATTATAAGATTCTGCATGATTCAAGGAAGGGGAAGAGGGTTCTGGGGGCCGCCTATTGCAAAAAAGAAGATTCAAATCGGAGGATCCCAGATTCGTGTAGAATGGCAGTCACCTATTGCTAGCTCTGATCAGATCTGATCGGTGGGCCACGACTATTGGACTAAGGTGCTGCAACTGCAGATCTGGAAGTAGATCATTGATTTTACAGATCTAGAATTGGGCCATTGATTTGTTGATCAGAGTTGCCGCTACTGTAAAGGGGTCTTGTTGCCGCCGATCAGAGTTGTAGAAGAAAACCGCCAGACCCACCTGCTCCATGGCAAGCCACCACCGGATCCATCTCACCATTTCTTTCTCTCCTTTTCTCTATTTCTTCCTTTCCTTCCCTGTTTCTTCCTCCCTTCTCTGTTTCTCTTTCCTTCTTATTTCCCTTTTTCTATTTGACCCGAACCCGACTCGTGACCCGACTGACCCGTGACCCGACCAACCTGTGACCCAAACGGGTCAAGTTCAGGTGGGTTTTCACCCATATAAATTTAAACGGATCGGGTCAGGTTTTGACCCGTTGAACACCCCTATATACACATGTTCCCTCGTAATTGATCCTTTAAATTGTATAATTAATAATTGGTATCTTTTGCAGTATTGGGTGTACGAGCACTTGCCATTTTCCTGTCCTCCTGCAGATTGGGAATAAACTGCTGGAATGCCTCTAGCGAGCCGCTGGAATCTTGGTCAGGATTCTGGGATTGCGAGAGAGAACATAAAATTGTTGCGTGAGAGGCTGAATTACCTACATCCGAGTGAGGTGAGCACCCATTAGAGTCCTTGGTATCTATTTTTACATTTTTTCGATGGACGACTTTTTATTATATTAATGAATTCTTTCATTTACTTGACATAGGTGGCTTGAGATCCGTACACTGGTGCAACGGCTCAACATCCATTCCATCAGTTACTTTTCTTCTGTAGTTGCTTGAGAGCGTTAGATGTCATTGAACCCTACCACCCACACAGGGTTCTCCGACAGTTTGGATATGTACAGATCATGATCCCACCCGCACCACTCGCCCCCATTCGTGCGTCCCGGGGATCTACCGCTGGACAATACAAGGTCTCCTACAGATTTCTAAACCAGTATTGGGTTACTTGGGAGGATCATGTATTATCCATAACGCACCGTGGCCATCGAGCGCAACATGCATGGGAGTGCTCACCCGACTACCTCGAGTGGTTTTTTAGGATTTCACACCCTCGAGTACAGAACCCCGATCGTCATTCCCACTATCACCCTAATGAGGGTAGATGACCCGACTCCAAGATTGGTGAGGGCTTGAACTTTTTCGAAACATCCAACATCCATTTGTTATGATTATCTTAAGTATTGACACATTTAATTGTTTCTTACAGATCCTTCGAGCGAAGGACCATCTCCGTGCTACGATTGCACGAACGAAGCAGCCTGTAGATTTCTATTACTGGGCACTGCAGACCACCCTCGAGATCCTAGATGGCTTGCCGGTGACGTACAGATCCGTGATGGAATGAGGGTTGTTTTGTGGTCTTTTTCTTTAGTTAAAGATGTATGGATGGGTTTTTTAAGGATACACTTTTATGGATGTATGGATGGGGTTTTTTTTTTTTTAATGTAAGGATTTTTTTTTATGGACGTATGGATGGATTTTTTTTTGGATGTATCAATGTTTTTAATGGATGTTTTGAGGATACACTTTTTTATGTATGAACTTGTATGATTTATATGGATATGTATGATATGTGTTTCATTTGATGAACTTGTATGATTTTGATCAAAATGGAAATAATTATATATAATATAACACACTGCACGGCCATCATGTTCCGCTCAAAATAGTATCTGCACGGCATTTTATTAACGTGTAAAAAGTCACTGCACAGCAACTTACTGACGTGCAATATCCATTTGCGTGGAACTTATTGGCCGTGCAGAATTTCATTTGCACGACCCTGTTTAACTGAGCAGGTGTTAATGAATTATCACATTTTATGGAATATTATTAATGAATTAACACATAACATAAACACATAGATCTTTCATCGATTTCATCAGCCATCTGTTAAAAAACAAGTAATATGTTTGTTTACATCAAATCGAGAGTGCAAATAATCAATCGCTGTCAAGATTGACTGACTCCTGTGTTGCGACGCTGTTTTCAATCATTTCTCTGAATTGATTGATCTAGCTGGATTGAGACAGAGACATGACTGAGTGCGACAAACAGTCATTTTCTCCTTCTTCTTCGTTATAGCTGTATTGTTTAACTGTATTGCTTAATCTAGTTGGAACACTATCTTTCATCGACAGTTCGTATTCAAAACCAGATGGTTCCCGACACGTAGACCGATCTACTTCTTCTTTTTCAATGATGACCGACCGCAGGTATTTAATTTTACGTCCGGTTCAGTAAGAGAAGTAGATCAAGGACTCCCCAATTTTATTAGTTTTTTCAATATTTGTATTTTACCCTTCTGATCACTACTTTGAAATCTCTTAGTGATCAACTCGAACTCTAAAGTTGTGGTCGACTCAGGGGCTTCGTTCACCATAGTGGCTTCTAAATTGAGCTTCCGCCAATGGTAGATACTACTCAGTGGTATCTGAGAACCTTCTCTTATGTACTCAGCAATTTCGTGTGCACATGGTAAACCATGGGTCCGTCGCATTACGCGCCTACATGCCGCCGAATTTGGATCAATATCGCCATCTTATAACAACTCATTTAACACTATATCCAAAGCATTCCTTGATAGAAATCATCTCAACTCACGAAACAGTGCCGGTTTGAACTTATGTTGCACGGTGTTCATGCTCTTTTCAAAAGAAGCCTTTATCTCTGTAAAGAGCAACTCTAGCAAGGCATAGATAACCTACCAGGACGAATCAAAGCTACAGCTCGATGTGCCTAGGTGTGTCTTTAATTTTGCATGTGCACTCTCAACTCTGTTAGTAGTGACGTTCCCAAAGTGCATATGTCGATCCATCCATGCAACCACAAATTGCTCCTTATGCTTATTCAACCACGAGGTCTTCACATAATCAACAGCATGTGGATACCCACAGTAATTTCATTCCAAAGCACTTTGAAGTTGCGTGTAGTCAGTTTCAGTTAGAGAGACTACCAACATGTTCAAATAAGAGATAAATACACCCCATTTGTCATTGGTCTCAAAATGCTTCTTACAATTTGCCAAGATATTCCTAGAAATATGCCACTTGCATAATAAGTTTACTGCATTTGGAAAAACAACATTTATTGCATTCATCAATGCTAATTCTCTGTCTGTGACAATCACACGAGTCGAAATGCATCCATCCATTAATTCCTTAAGCCTCTCCAAAGCCCATTTATAATTGGCCTCCCTCTTTGACTCAAGGTACGAAAAGCAACGGAGAACGTCAGCTGAGTAGATGTGACACCAACAATCTCAAGCAAGGGAAATCGATATCTATTAGTATTGTACGTGGAATCCATTATCAAAACTTCTGAAAATGCACATAATAATTGAATAGATGATAGATGTGCCCATAATAGGTTCATGATAGCATCTGTAGCGTCATTGCTAGTGTGATACTCAATGTAGTTGTTCTCCTACAAATGCATCATGAGTTGCTGCATATGTGATCGACCGGCCATCTCTGTCACCCTAAACTTCTGGCGAACATTATAGATACTCTTCAGCGTAGTGATGTTTTGCACATCCCTTTCCTTCAATGTTCAAAGGATGTTCCTCGGCTTCACCAAACTCTTAGTCATATCAATCAAAATGTTGATTTCTTCCACAGAAAGCCTCCCAGCAAACGAGTGCCCTTTGAGATGCTGTGCGTTTGGATGATTGTGCACCCCACAAACCACTGTTAACATCCAATTGTAGCCAGTTGCCAACTTTCGGCCCTTCAAAGCAAAATGGCAACTACAATTCTTCGTTTCCCGTTACCTTGTTAGGATTTTTCTTCTCAAAGACCTTCGATGGACCACTGTAACTACCACTTCTCTCACAAGAAAACATGATTATCTGCTTCCTTCCATCTCCACCGGCATCTAAAGTCTTGATTACAATTACCAAGCCATGTTTTTTTTCCAACCTCCCTTGTCCATTGGATTAGGCCCTCTCGGCTTCTGAATATTATGTCAGTGGTGAAGACATTTGTAAAATCCAAAAGGCACTCATTGGCACTGGTTGATTTAACCTCCTGCAAATATTTCACAAAGTCTTAAATTTTCACTGCACGCTCATTTATCACCGTGCAATATTATACTGCACGGTATATATAGGCGGTTCTTTATGTATCTGCTCGGTTTAAGTTGACCGACTAGAAGTTCCTTGTGCGGTTTTATAGTGCCGTGCAATATAATGTTGCACGTCTTATGAAAATCGAGCATGTATTAAATGCGCGGTACTGGAATACCGGGCAGGATGCGAGAAAATAAAAGGAAACGAAGTCAAAACGTATACCTCGTTTTCGTAGATCGTCAACTGCTCATCCATATTGGAAATGCCTACTTTAAATACACAATGTGGTGTAGGGATATTTGTACTTCCAAAGCTCGTTCAAGAAATGGAGGAGACTTGATGATATACTAAAAAGGAGTCGGAGAAAATGATGATAAAGGAGATGAAAATCAATGAGGAGGAAGGAGTGCAGAGGTGCAGTGAGAAGGGAATGGATAAAAGGGAGAATGAAGAAGAAGATGAGAAGAGAAACGAGACCCACTGCTGCTGCTAAACCAAAGGAGGACGATGGATGTTGATGGTAAAGGGCGATTTCGTACTTTCACCTGAGGCCATTTTAGTAATTAAAAAAAATTAAATCGTGGGTGTATTCAACACTTCCAGTGGGTGCATATAGAATTTCCCTAGCGCGTTTGGATGGATGGTGAATTAAAGTATATGCAAGAAAAGTGATACAGTAAGGAAAACAAATGCATATTACACAATTTGTTAGCTCATATTCTGAATGTAAAAGATCAAATATACATTTCAAATTACATGCTAGTCATCATTTTTAAATTACTAACTCCAAACCTCATGCATAATTGCTTATAAATAAATTTTTATTGTTTGAAATTAGAATTCCTATTAAATGGGTCGGAATGCCAACAACTTATTAAAATGAGATGACTCGGCCGAATCTCCCCTATTTTTGACTCCGCCCTTCGTCAAAACGAGATGACTAAAGAGAGTCAAGAGTCAACTTGGAGAGTTTTTCAACCGTGGTCTGGTGGAATGAGATTGTTAAATTTTTGGACTTACCCTCAAGTGAAGTTCCATTTATTTGATTATAGATCAAGAAACCTTGTTGGGCCCATATGACTTTGGTGCACCTGACATGTTCATGTGAAGAAGCCCTGCATGACCAAAGCTTAGTTCTGCTTATCTATTGAGAGAGAGAGACTAGTGAGTTCATCTTCTTCTCTCTTCCAAGGGGAATGGTTACCTTCACATGAGAAAGTGAGCTTCAAGCTAGCAGCATCAGAAGAAAAAATTTGTAAACCTTATTTTTTCTTGCATAGGTGATTTGGCAGCAGCTTCGTGGCTTTTTTCCTCTTTTTTTAATGGGTTTTCTTTATCAATTGGTATGCAATTCCCTTATTCCATGCTTTCTTTATTTTTCTTCCATAGTAAAAGATTGTGATTCCAAGCTTTAGCTCGAGCAATTTAAACTGAGATAAAAGACGACTTATGTGATGCCGTGATTCCATGCTCTAGTTTGTTTATTCTATGTTTGTCAGAAAGTTTTCACCTCTCCCATATAATTAGAGGATGCGTTTGCATGAAGAGATAATTCCACAATTGAGAGGAGAATTGTTTAGCTTTTCCATGCACTACATTGTTCAGTTGTTTGGTGCTATACATTTTCCTAGAAGATATGAAAAAAACATAAGACTAGAGAATTTCAATTTCCCATAAAATAGTCGGACTGAAATGGAATTCCCTGCTGCAAGGACCCTGGAAAGGCGTGGGATGGGACGCCCTTGCCACTGGGCTGTCCCAAGTTTCTTGCTTCACAAACATTATGTTCATTTAGAACTCCTATATTTGCTCAATGCAGAGGCATTAAATTGAATTATCATAAAATTCAACTGCACATGTCCTCAAGTCTAACATTTTGCAAGAACGCAAAGACTGACAAAATTAAAGCCTAGTTTGCTCCTTCCATCTGGAATTCACTAAGCAAGTGAACGCCAATCACATGCTTTGAAAACATTTGCAACAAAACTGACAAGAAAAAAATTGAAGAATATAACCACCATCATAATCACCCTCATCATATCAAATCCCAGGGTTAGACTTTGAGATTTCTACTTCATTCATTCCCTTTCTTGGTGAAAACCCATTCTATTTGGGATTTTGTTCTGTGACAAACGAAAAATTACATGAAATAGACAACTAAAATCTATATTGCGGCTTAGACAGGCGCCTTCAATGATGAAAAAACAGAAAACCTGATATAATCTGCTTGTACTAGCTGCCAATTCATTCAGCTGTGACGAACAAAAAGACAAAAAAAAAAAAAGAGTCAATATCCAATACAAAAAAGGACACTAATTTCATGGTAAAAAATAATTTAAATATGTGGTTTTGGGCCACAGCCAACATAGTGGGGCTGATGGATTAACAGTTCAGGTCATATGGTCATGTTTGTAATAAAAATGACACAACAGATTGTTTACCTAAAACTTTATGTAAAAGGAGACCACAGCAAGAGTGACAAGAAGAGCCTTTATCCCAATTGGCAAGCCTCAGTCTCATTTCTAATGTACAAGTTTCCCTGCTCACCGTTCCTAAACTAGCTTTTACCTTCGTGGAAAGAACAGTCCACTGACCCTTCCATCAATCATGTGAAAATATGTAACATTTTTTTTTTCCAAACAGCCAAATAAATCAGTTTATCTTTGGACATGGAGCTCAAACCAGACAGGCTAGGATCTTCATTAGAATCCATGTGTAAAAGACGGCCAACAGACCACCAACAGGAATGGTAACTACCCAAGAGGCCACAATCTCCTTTACTGTTTCAGCCCTCACTCTGTTGAGCCCTCTTGCAAATCCCACACCCATGACTGCACCCACAAGAGTGTGAGTCCCGGAGATGGGTAGCCCCAGCTTTGATGCCCCCAATACTACTGAAGCAGCAGCAAACTCTGCCGCAAAACCTCTAGTTGGAGTCAGCTCTGTTATCTTTTTCCCAATTGTAGCAATCACCCTATAACCCCACATCATCAGACCAGCCACTATCCCAAATCCACCCCATGCAAGAATGTCAGTGGGAATGACAACCTCAGAGGCACCGGCACCACCTTGAAGAATTGATAATGCCGCAGCTAATGGGCCTATTGCATTGGAAACATCATTTCCCCCATGGGCAAATGACATAAAACAGGCAGAGAGGACTTGCATGTAGCCGAAGACCCCATAGACAATTTCTAGCTGGGTGCCAGTTGGGCCTGCAATGTCAGATAGGAAGCTAATGTTTTGATTTTGTAAGATATCTCTTGATACTGATTTTGCCAATTCTGAAGTTAAGAGGTGGCCAAGCTGCTTGTCTATGACTCTGCTAACAATAAAGGCACCTGCTGTCCCACAAGCTAATGCTTGAGTCAAGGCAATAGGAATGGTCCTGCTAAGGGGGAACGCAGAAAAGGAGATGAAAGTTACACCAATGAAGACAGCAATAGGTGCAGCTGCAGCAGCAGCCTGTCCTGGATTTGGAGCACTGTAAACAAACTAAACAAAGGGAGACAAGAGGAAAGTAATAAGAATGAGCGCTTAAGAGATATTTTCAATATTTGATCAGCCCTCAAAATGCTAGAAAACTTCTATGATGTTATGGTACTGCCAAAGTCCTACACAAGGAGAACATACCCTCCGGATGCATTTATAAACAAGAAAGGACACTGCAGCTCCCAAAAGGGGAGAGATGACCCACGATGATGTCACCCTTGCCAGTGAACTCCAGAAGACAGCACCAACACCACCATACACAAGCCCAAATCCAACCATTGCTCCTACAATACAATGGGTA
Organism: Litsea cubeba; assembly: GCA_012931725.1. Classification (NCBI taxonomy): domain Eukaryota; kingdom Viridiplantae; phylum Streptophyta; class Magnoliopsida; order Laurales; family Lauraceae; genus Litsea; species Litsea cubeba. The sequence goes on along the minus strand of CM022947.1, from coordinate 51,601,497 downwards.
GTTGAGACAGGCCAACCAAAATAGGATGCTACCTGAATGACATAAGCACATTTATAATTAAATTACATCGGAGAGATAGGGAATTTCTGCATTCAAATGCATTTGCTCTTAAACATAATTCAAAAGAGATATCTTTTAGTGGGATTAAGTTTTCTTTTAAATCTGGTGTCACTTTAAATAACAGAATATACCTTCGTGTAACGTAGTGGTTTGGGTGCTTTCATGCACCCAAATAAGAAGCCCTTTTCCAAGCCACAACAAAGCATCAAATCCCAAAACCAAAAAAAAAAGATGTAAACCAAGCATAGTTGTCAATTTCGTTTCATACTCCATTTTGGTCTGGCCTCCAAAATGAAATATTTCGGTGTTTCGGAATTTTGGCAAAAATTTTCGGAGCAATTTCTCTGAAAGAATAATATATATAATATAAATATATGAGGTCTAAAATAATGAAGAGAGAGAGAGAGAGAGAGAGAGCAGCGAAGAGCAGTGACGCTAGGTAGTTCAGGTCGTCCTCCTCCTTTTCTTTTCTGTTCTTTTTTTTTTTTTTTTTTTACTCCCACTGTAATTGTCTCTGCTTTCCTCCTCCTTTTCTTCTTCTTCTTCTTCTTTATTATTTTTATTATTCTCAGGTTTGGGAAAGGGGCGATTTTCAATTGCAAGTCAATTTGGGTGCAAACAGCAACGGTTTTATAAGAAACTGATTTTTTTTTTCAGTTTGCCTCCTCTGTTTTCATTTGTTTTTTTAAAAAACCAAAAAGCCTAGAGGAAATAACCATTCCGGACGTTTTGGGCATACAGGCTGAAATCTTATATTTCAGATGAAAAAAATGAATTTCGGCCTGTATACAGCGAAATATGGAACAAAATCTTTTGAGTCCCCTTTCTTTTGGGTTGAAGGACAAGAACGGAATGTTTTGGCCATTTCAGCCGAAACGAAACCAAATTGCCAACTATGACTGACACAAAGCGAAAAATAATTGGGTACACCAAACAGTAGTATCTGGTGTATGGGAACTTTTACTATACAGCTTTGGTCAGAAAGAACGTGTAACAAATGCAACAACCATAAGTCCCAGAAGATTTAAAATCCAGAAAGGACAAACTAGTAAAAGACTGGTATAAATGGAACCAGATGGTCATACAGTTCACTTTGACCTATTTCTTCATTGATAATTTAATGAAAGTAGAAGTAAGCTTCTACATAGTTCCATTTTCGAAAAAATTAATAATAATAATAAAAGAAAAAAGAAAGCTTCTACATGGTTTTGAACTTGTCTTTCAGGAGTCAAAAGGGTGTTGCTACCAAAGCTACAATGAGCACATTCGTTAATAAAGTTAATGAACATGCAAAAGTCCAGAATGTAAAGAGGAAGGTCAGTAATGAAGCAAGAACACATTGTTCCTGCAGTTCCTCCTACAACTATAATGTTGTAACAATTTTGTAATTATTCTTTGTAACCATTTTGAAAGGCACAAACCTTGTGGATGGTCATCCCACAGGATATTGTCCTGTTTTCCTTTTTTTTTTTTTCATTTATCATCTTGTCCTGTCACAAGAGTACAAGACACGAGGACATATGGCTTTCACATATTCTTCTGTCAAAGGCACAATGGAAGGTGTTTGTGGGTTCAAAGTCATTTACAAGTTTTAAAAAACGTTGTTAAGAAAAAAATTGTTCTTTGGCTCTTACATGCAATTAGAGCCTCATGGGTATTTCGTGCATTGGCCCATATCCTAAGTCAGGACTAGTTTGGTCAGCATGTGTCTTCATCACAGCTTCGTGCAATCTAGGAGTGGCTGGGAAAACCTGTGTCTTCTCCACCACCATATCTGCAACTGGCTTGTTGGCAAAGGGAGACCTGCTCCTATAAATTATATCTTCTCCTGCATTTTTTTTGTTGAACATTCTCAGGAACTGTTTCTTCGGCAAGGAGGGATGTAATCTCTGTCATTGGATTTCTAGGGTGGTCCATCTTCTATTTTTTCTCTGATCAACAACCTCACGCGTCTCTATTCTCCCAGATCGTTATCTATTTCTAGATTCCAGATAGTCATAGATTTCTGATTGGAAAAGAGGAAATGTTTTACTCTCTGATGATGGACTTTGTGAGGCCACCCTCTAACAGAGGACTCCAACACCTCTGTTCTACTTACAGATCTCAAATCTAAGACTGATAACAGCATCTGAAGTCTTTCTCTTCCACTTTTCAAGTACATGTCCCTGATTGGATGCCTGTTCACTGGTGTGGCCCACCTTCTCCGATCAGTAGCAACTGAAACTTTCACCATTCTAGTTGTCTACCAAACCTAACACTCACCCTCTACTTTTCATTGAAAGAGAATCAAATGGGCAAACATAACAAGGCAAGGACGCATCACAAAATGCTGATACAGTGTTTGTTTGCTCCAAAAGTCAAAAATAGACTATCAAATAATGAACATTTAAAAAGAGTCCATATCTAAGATAATCCGCCGAATAGATTAAGGCTACCAAAAAGCCACCATATGTATCAATCAGAATTAATTGAAATTATTCAAGTGATTTTTCTCCATACTTGACAGATGAATTAGTAGAAGAAAATGAAGTTATAGTCATTGGCAGATGCTTTGATGAAATTGTAGAGAAAACATGAAACTTTGGGCCAGTTTGGCAAACTCTACTAATAGAGTCAAGTGAAGTAAAGTTGATTTTGAAGAAAGAATAAAATATAAGTGGGTTATGATGGTATTTTATTTTTAGTTGTTTATTATGGAATTTTTTTGACTTTTTGTATGGGAAAGTAGAGTGTTTTTTTTTATTTTATATTTTAGTGGATAAAGGTGGTTGCTTTTTTACTTTTTTTTTTTTAAATGGAGGGAGTTCTGAATTAAAGTGCTTTTGATGTGACATTTTTTTGAAAAATAAAAGCTTTACTTGACTTTAACTATATTAATAAAGTGCCGAACTAATGAGAGAAACTGGTTACTTCAAAATAAAGAATAACATTTCCGCAACAACTCTTCTTCTTTTTCTTCTGCTGTTATTTTATTTATTTCTTGTAGGAGTCAATCCAATGACGACTATTTAAATCAGGTTGCATTAGAGCATAACAACGCAATTATCTGACAAACATCACTATAGCAAACCTCATATTCAAGGATTTGGCTCAAGATAAATCGGAATGAACAAGCATAATTCGTGTAGCCTACCCAATACAATTGGGACAAGGTTTGATAATGATGATGATCACTATAGCAACAAACTCAATTTTATAACACAAGTGAACTAAGAAAAAAAAAAGGGAATGCCAAAGGATAAAAAAGAAACTCACCTGCAACCAAGTACCAGCAGCAGCCAGCGCAGAGAGCAATCCAGCAAAGAGCAAAGTGTCCTTCCCCTGAAACACATTGGCAACAAGAATCCCCTTCTGCATAGTATTAGTCACATGCGTCCCCATCAACAAGGCCCCCGAGAACTCCAGCACCGCGGCCATCAGCACCGCCTGCCGCAGCGTTAGCGCCTTCGACCCAACCGACGTCCCCATCGCATTCGCCACATCATTGGCCCCAATATTCCAGGCCATATAAAACCCGAACAGCAGCGTCACATAAGAGAGCACCTTCGTCTTCAACCCTTGCCCCTGCCCGATCGACTTCATCAGCAGAGGGAACGTGAGTGCCGCAATGGCAATGCAGGTGGTGATTGCGGAGGCCGTCCGCGAGGATATGTGAAAGGCTCTGGCCATTCCTCCATCACTACCATCATCATCATCATCTCCTTCTTTGATGACATCGTGCTGCGATTCTTCTCCCGGATCGGCGGCGAAGGATGAGAGAGACGACGCTACGGTGCGGGGGAATCTGGGGTTTAGGAGAAGGGTTTTGGAGGGTTGGAGTTTTGGGAGGGAGAATTCTCGTTTGGGGAAATGGAGGGAAAAGCGGGAGGAGGAGATGGGTGGGCGAGGGTTTTGGGAAAGGGGAAGGGAAAGGGCAATGGCTTGGGAGGTGGAGGAGGAGGAGGAGAAGAAGGAGGTGGGAGGAGACATGTTTGGATTTTGGGGAAAAGCTAGGAGGGATTTTTCGCCATGGAATGTGGATTTCAAGGAAAATGAGGAGCAGCGGGAGAAGGAGAAGAAGCAGTAGTTGGGGAGTGTGGGGGAAGAGCATGTTGAGAAAGGAATGGAAGATGGATTTGGTAGAGATTGGGAGAGTGTGATAGGAATGAATGAGTGGTGAGGAGAGCTTCCGAACGGGTTTGATTCACAAGTAGGCGACAAAAGGTCATACACCTAGAATTATCCACTTCCCTGTCTCTCCTTTTGCATGTTTTGCTTCGGTTCGACTAGGGATGAAACAGACCCGAATACCCGGAGAATCCGAATGGGAAAAAAGTTGGGCATGGACCATGGTTCAATATTAGGAACATTATTATTATTATTAGGGGTTTTTATCATAAGCATCTTTAAATATTTCTATACATCAAAATACATCAATACGACACACTTCATATTTTTCAGATCAAATTATCCTTCATTTTATCTCTCGTAAGTTCGAGACATGACACTAGCGAGTTCGAGATATGACCAGCGAATTCAAGACATAACACTCACAAGCTTAGGATTTTGTGTCGATATATGTGTCCAACATCATTCGCGAGCTTGGGGAATTGACCATTAACATGATTATTATTATTATTATTATTATTAGGGGTTTTTATCATAAGTATCTTTAAATATTTCTATACATCAAAATACATCAATATGACAGACTTCATATTTTTCAGATCAAATTGTCCTTCATTTTATCTCTCGTAAGTTCGAGACATGACACTAGCGAGTTCGAGATATGACCAGCGAGTTCAAGACATAACACTCACAAGCTTTGGATTTTGTGTCGATATATGTGTCCAACATCATTCGCGAGCTTGGGGAATTGACCATTAACATGATTAAGTCGTGATGTCAAGAAAAGACTTAACAGTTCAATATTTAAATTTAACAGAAATATGAGACATAGAGGTGCATTTAGATTGACTAACAATTCTGAAAATGAATGAATGATTTCTGTAAGTCTATGAGATCGATCATTCTATCATGAGTTTCTTCAATAAAGAATATAGTCACCGCGAGCATTCTCTTACTATAACTTGTGGAGATTTTGCTAAAAAAAATCTAACTTTTTCATTTTCACAAAAAAATAATAATAATAGCACAAAGATTTGTGCTCCGCTCCATTTCCCATTTGTAACCTTACTTTTACTACAGTCATGGATGTTGACACCAAAAATGTCACTTTGCCTCTTTAACCTCAAGAAAGGTACGTGAAGCCGCAACCTACCATAAATAGATAATGCTACTTCTAAAAAATCAAATCTTGTCAGAATCAAACAAAAACTGTAAGATCCTTCAAGACAACCAAGAGATGAGTACACATGAAGTTTTGGGCAATTTCAAAATTATTTGGCCTAACTTCACTCCTCCAGTAGCTGAACAGGTGCTCCCGGCGGCGACAGCGTCGAAGACAATAAATCTTCGATCAGAGCCTGTTGATGGTCTCAAAATATCTCCAAAAGGATCCACGCCAAGTTTCAAGTCAAACCGACAACGTTTAACCCTACATTAACCCTCAAGCAGCAAAATCAAGCATCTCGGCGACGAGAACCACCGAGGCCATAACTCATCAAACAGAGCACATGTATAACTTCAAAATGCTTACTAAGGGCTATACCTCAAGTTTCAGGTCATTTTGACAACATTTGACCAGACTTTGACTCTCTGAAGCCAAATCAGGCCTCTCGGCGGCGAAGCTCCCCGGGACCATGGTTTCCAAATCGGAGCTAATGGATCATCTCAAAATGACTCCAATAGGCTCCCTGTCAAAATTCAAGTCAATCGGACATTGGTTGGCCGCACGCCAAAGTGCGACATATTCCTCGTGACAAAATCAAGTCTATTGGCGACAAGACCCCACACGGCTTCAAAACTCAAATAAAAGCCTATGGTTGATCTTATTTATTATTTAAGAGGCTTCATCTCAAATTTCAGGTCATTCTGACATCGTTTGACCCAGTTTCGGCTTCTGATAGCAAATCGGCAGCCCTGCACGACAAAGTCTTCGGCTTTCCCGAAATATTGGAAACTTTGCACTCCAAATTGAAAGGATTCTCGTCAAGTTTTCTACAGGAAAATCAGGCCAATAAATATACAAAAATTTCAGGAAAAATACCGAAGAAAAAAGAATCAGAAAAGACGGAACAAAACGGTTGAAAATCGCGACCAAAAGGTCCAAACCCCATGGTCGCGGGCGACCTTGGCCCATGGTCGCCGGCGACCCTGGGTGCATGGTCGCGGGCGACCTTGGCTCATGGTCGCTGGCGACCCTGGGTGCATGGTCGCTGGCGACCTTGGGAATCCGGGTCGCCAGATTTTCACCGAAAGGGCGTTTTTCGACCCTTTTTCGCGTTTCGAGATTTTCAGCCCCTGTGGTTTTCCGAAATTCTGACTTTTGAGGCACCAAATCCGTCGGTCTTGTCAACATCACGGATCCGTCTTCGAAGGTATCAAATCATCATTAATCGCTTCAACATCGCTGACAGGTAAACCAAGAAAGTGCACTCTCTGTCCGATCGATCGAGAAATCAACAAGATAAGTAGCATCGGCCCGCTGTTGGCAATCAATGTCTGAAGATGCATGGTCATCCGATGTCTATCAGCATGAAGATCCATCGATGATCCTCGCCAGAAGAATTCCAAAAGACGTGGCAAAGCCCGCGACTCTTCAATTGCTCAGGCGACCACTCAAGTAGTTAATTGACCCATTTATGACAACTTAATGTGGTCATTAACTCGTTATTTCGGACTGCCCAATCAAAAGCAAGCAAACGGGAGTTACAAGTCAAAGGTTTCATGGCATTTAAACTATGAAACTCCTCCCATCATTGAGATTAAAGGCGATTAAATGCATTTAATTCTCCACTGGCGAATCAGAAACCAAAGAAAAGGAGTTACAAAATAAATCAATTAAAACTTGTAACTCCTCCCATTATGCGGCTTTAATGCATTTAAGGCCCATAAATTTTCCTAAATGGCTACCGAAGACCCATAAATAGGAGAGCATTCTAAGAAGAACGGGTCCAGAAAAATCCAAGCATATATCTAGAAATCCAAGCACGGAAAAGGGTCTAGAAAATTTCATCAGACATAAAAAAAAGAGAGAAAACTCTGCTGAAGGTCTGCATCGACCACTGCTACAAGGTCACATAAGTCCCTTGGGGGCACTCCCCCCCCCCCCCCCCCAGGTCATTTGCCTTCTCCTTTTGTCTACATGGCTTTTCAGCCCCTCTACTTAGCTTTTTTATTGGACATAGGACCTCCTCTTGGTCTTTGTCCTCTAAAGATCTGAGGTTATAGCCGAGCCAAGTGAATCAAGAACATCCTCTGTTCTCATCTGCATAGATGATGGCGAAGTCCACATACGACTTGCGACCGTCAATTTGAACGAGTCTCCCACAATCTCCTGAGAGGTTAGATCCTCATTTTCTTGCTTTTCATTGTAGTTTGTATTTTTCTAAAGAGACAAAAAAATCACAACTCTTGTCTTTCACTATTGATAAGAATTGTAAATCGGCTATAAATGCCAAAAATTGCCTTTTACGACAAACATCGCCTTTAACAGCAAAATAAATGAAATCGTCTCTTACGGCATTTAAAAACCATGTCTCTTTTCTTAAATATATGTGCAATGAAAACTTGAAAGAAGTTGATTACGTTTTCTACTTGTGAAGGTCGATCTCCGGATCACTATTTGCAATTCCAAGTAGAGTAGAAAATTTGGCATACCCACCAAAAAAAAAAAGAAAATGTTGATGCTCGCTTTGCCCTCCCGGGCGCGAAAGGGTTGGATCAAACGGACTCTCATGTCCGCCGACCTTGGTAGCGCCGAGCTGAAGCGCGGTCCATCAATGGAGAGGATTACCTTCAATGCTAAGGATATTTTCCCTCCACTTTTATTGCTTTAGAATAGGGGTTTAAAATAAATGTTAACTACTTATGATGTTTCGAATAAACTAGCGAGTTCGATAATTGAAACAAAAGTAAAAATTCTCGAAATACTGGAATGCGCGAATGCGGTCGAGTTTCGATGTCGCAAGAAAGGGGTTGAATGGCAATTTGGTCCTGGAAAAATCAAAGTATACGGTATAAGATGTTTTTGGGCATTACATGTATTTGAAGATGATTTTTGAGGTATAGGGATATTTGAGGACGCTTTTGGTAAAAACCACTTATTATTATTATCATCATTATTATTATTTTAAAGAAGATATTAGAGCCATTTAATTTGACTTGAGATCTGTAATCAATCCACTACATAGACCCTAATGAATTAGGGTTGGGTTCATGATCGTCCCAAGACAAGGTTGCAATATAAATTATCCCTTGCTACTATCTCTACTCGCGAAAGCAAAGATGTTAACCAAGTATCGTATCCACTGGGATAAAAAGGACAAGTTGTGTTGGTTCCTAAATTCCTAAACTAATCCTAATAGAAAACAAAGTGTTGATTCCTAAACTAATCCTATTAGAAAACAAAGTATTGGTTTGATTCCTAAATTAACAAATTAAAAGACAAGGTGATGATTTAATCAGAGAAAATATCTCAGGGTACGAATCCACTCTAACCTCGTACAATGGCAAGTATAGACCTAGAGTTTAACTATCAATGCTAAAAAGACTCGTTCTGATTATAAACTTTCACAGAATCAACAAATAAAGGATGTGGATGTAGATCGGGGCATAACCTATCTCTATGGCATATATTATTTTAGATCTAAAAACACAACCATTCAAGCATCGTTATATGACTAGTATTCGAATCTACAAGATTAAAATACCAAAGAAAGATATATTGCATTAATAAAATCCAATCAATGGATAACATCATGTCATATAACCAAATAGTGTTCAAACTAAAGCCCTAGAACCTATACATCACCAAACTATAAGACTAAGGCTTCATCGCAACCCAAAGATAGAGATTTAGTTACGCATGGCGAGAAGTTGACGAAGAATCTCTAAAGAAACCCCATTAGCGCTCTTCCGAAGCTCCCAAACTAGCCTCCAAATCGTCTCCCCAGATGTGAATCATGTTAAAATTGGGTTTGGATGCTTTGTATAGACTTTGGACCTCTAAAGTTGCCTTAAAAACGCACTGGAGGCGGACTCCACCCGGTCCGGGCATCCGGACGCCCCATACTGAGCGTCTGGATGCTCGGAGGCAGTGGTCTCCAGGTGATCTCTGTGGCCAGGCGTCCAGACGCCTGGACATAGTATGTCCGGGTCATCTCACGAATAACCAACTTCCCGAGGTCATATTACCCTCAATATAGCTCCGATTTATACAATCTTGGGCTCCATAGATATCTACTTTAAAGGAGCTTTCCAACGGTACATAGATTGCACTAATCCGACACTCAGGTAGAAAGTTATGACCTTTCAATTTGCTGCCCTTGAAAATTTCTAGTATAATGGTGCAATTGAAGGAACTTCCATGTTGGCATGCTTTCGAGGTGGGTAAAAGATACATTTGTCATGCTTTGTGAGGTTTCTTCTCTGAATTTCACTCCTTATATCTGTAGTATATACAAATAATAAAATAACATAATTAAGCTAATTAATCTCATCCGACGGTATAACCAAGTCCTCATTGAGGGGCCTAAAATGTATCTTTTACCCACCTCGAATGTAGTCTTGGGGTTGACCGTGGGTTGGCTGGGCAAACGTCCATCCTCTCTTCTGGTATGAGCATTAGCTATTTGGCCTATTTGGGCCTTTAGCTTGGGTATGGACTGGGAGTTGGAATGGACCAGCTGAGTGGTTGCTTTGAGCTCTTGCAGCACCGTCTCTTCAAAGGATGGATTCCTTTGAGGTGGTTGAGGGGTGGGGTGATGGTAGGATTGTTGGGAATGATAGGCCGCAGGATTAATAGGAAAATTCTGCTTGGGCGGTTGAGAGTATGAAGTGCCCTGGCCGGGCGACTTCCAAGCAAAATTGGGGTGATTGTGCCATCCCGGGTTATAAGTATCAGAAAATTGTTCATTACCCGATTTGGAAAACCCCTGTGCAGCATTCACTTGCTCTTGCAAAAATTCAGGAAACTGAGAGGCTGCAGGGCAATTGCTCACAAAATGAGCGGGACTGGAGCACAAAACACAAACACCCTGAGTAGATAAAGATTGGAGAGAATGACCCACATACAATAGTTGATCCAACTTTTGGGTCAAGGCAGCCACTTGAGTGGTGAGTTCATTTGAGGGTTGAATTTCAAACATCCCTCTAGCTTTTTGAGAGTTAGAGGCTGCCGGCCTATCCAATCTAGTAGTGGAGGCATGGTGTTGAAAGGTCTCGCTTATATTATCGAGAAGCTCCCATGCCTCATCCTCGTTTTTTAACATAATTGATCCCCCACATGTTTCACCATTCAGGAGACAGTCCATCATAAAAGAATTGCACCAATTGCCACTTGGTAATTTGGTGATGAGGACACTTCCAAATGAGATCCTTGAATCTATCCCACGCCTCATGAAATTGTTCATCATCAGTTTGGGCTAACGGTGTGATAGATCTCCTGTATTGATTGGTTTTGCCCATTGAGAAATATTTGTCTAAGAACTTTTGTTGCAGTTAGGCCCAAGTGGTGATGGAGTTTGCAGGTAAAGTACTTAGCCAATACTTAGCTTTATCCTTTAGTGAAAACGGAAAGAGAAATACTTTTAGAGCCTCACTACTGAAATTATTTATTCTCACAATGGAGCAAATAACTAGAAAGTCATCAATATGATTATATGGATCTTCATTGTTCAAAACATAGAAAGAGGGAATAAGATTTATAGTACTAGGTTTTATTTCATATTGAGCTGCCTGAACTGTAGGCAGCTGAATACACGATGGTGATTCGTATTCCAAAGGAGTATAGTGCTCCTTCAAGGGCCGGAGAGGGGGTGTACCGGGTGGAGCCTCCCCTTCCTTTCTTTCCTCAGCCATTTGTGAATTTGTGTGTGAAAAATATTCAGAAGGATGTTTAGATGATCTAATTTTCCTAAGAACTCGCTCTAAATTTTGGTCTAGAGATACCAAATCTGGATGACAAAAGCACCGACCAAGCGTGCACACACAACACTTACTACAATTATATGAAAAGAATCAGAAAGTCTAGGCTTGCCATGCTTTAGGTAAAAGAGAAATTTAATTGAGTAGAACTTTAACTTTCAAGAACTCTCCTGAATCCTGCACAAACTCTAGGATTCTCTGTGTTAGAATCAATACCCTGCAGTAAGGATAATAAACGATGTGAGTAAAGATGATAAAGTAGAATAATAATAAAAAAAATTGAAAAAGCTAAACTAATTTTAGAATTAAAAGAAACAAACAACCGTGCTAATTGTCCCTGGCAATAGCGCCAAAATCTGATTGTCCCAAAACAGGGTTGCAAATATAAATTATCCCTTGCTACTATCTCTACTCGCGAAAGAAATGATGTTAACCGAGTATCGTATCCACTGGGATAAAAATGATAAGTTGTGTTGGTTCATAAATTCCTAAACTAATCCTAATAGAAAACAAAGTGTTGATTCCTAAACTAATCATATTAGAAAATGAAGTATTGGTTTGATTCCTAAATTAACAAACTAAAAGACAAGGTGTTGATTCAATCAGAGAAAAGATCTCAGGATACGAATTCACTCTAACCTCGCACAATGACAAGTATAGACCTAGGGTTTAACAATCAATGCTAAAAAGACTCGTTTTGGTTACAAACCTATACAGAGTCAACAAATAATGGATACGGATGTAGATCGTGGCATAACCTATCTCTATGGCATACATTATCCTAGATCTAACAACACATTCATTCAAGCATCGTTATATGACTAGTATTTGAATCTATAAGATTAAAATACCAAAGAAAGAGATATTGTATTAATAAAATCCAATCAATGGATAACATCATGTCATATAACCAAATAGCGTTTAAACTAAAGCCCTAAAAAACCTATACATCACCAAAATATAAGACTAAGGCTTCATCGCAACCCAAAGATAGAGATTTAGTTACGCATGGCGAGAGGTTAACGAAGAATCTCTGATGAAATCTCCATTAACGCTCTTCCAAAGCTCCCAAACCAACCTCCAAATCGTCCCCCTAGATGTGAATCATGTTAAAATTGAGTTTGGATGCTTTACATAGACTTTGGACCTCAAAAATTCCTGTAAAAATGCGCTGGAGGCAGACTCCACCCGGTCCGGGCGTTCGGACTCCCGGACACAGTATGTCCGGGTAATCTCGCGAACAACCAACATCCTGAGTTCATATCTCCCTCAATATAGCTCTGATTTATACAATCTTGGGCTCCACGATACCTACTCGAAAAGATCTTTCCAATGGTACGTAAATTGCACTAATCCGACACTCACGTTGAAAGTTATGACCATTTTAATTTTTTGCCCCTGAAAATTCTGAGAATAATGGTGCAATTAAAGGAACTTCCATGTTGGCATGCTATGGGGTGAGTGGGACCCATGTTAGACGTCCAAGGCATGCTTGGACTCTTGTTTTGCTTTCTTATTTGATCATCTTCCAAATTTGACACGCTTCCTCACTTGCAACTTCGGTTTTCATGCTTTGTGAGGTTTCTTCCATTTTAGCTCTGACTTTCGCTCCTTATATATCTGTAGTACATACAAATAATAAATTAACATATTAAGCTAATTAATCTCATCCGACGATATAACCAAGTCCTCATTGAGGGGCCTAAAATGTATCTTTTAAGCTCTCATCGGTTCATATAATTAGAAAATCGAATGAATACCTAACCTTAAATTACATTATCATATGTTAATTGAAATGTATTGCAAGTATCTAGATTTGATCATTTTATTAGGTTTGGAAGGGCTCCTGTGCCTTCAATTTAAATTTGGGTATGGTTTGGGTATGCTGATTGACGTAGCTCTTGTTCAACCTAAACCTAATTTCATCCATAGATTTCTTAGGTTGCGCATGGCATGTGAATATTGTGGTGTCGGTATGGCCCATTGGTTCAAGGGTGTTTGTATTAATATGAGGTGAAAGGAAAAGATTATCTCTATTAAGATTGGGTTTGTTCCTTTACAGTCGTGATTAAAGGAAGACAAAGATTAAGATAAAGCCCTAGACCTATCAGTGAATTTAGCCATTGCCCATTTCCCTATAATAGATCTTATGAAGCAACAACAAGTTTTTGAAGTCTCGGGTGGAAGGGAGTTTAGCTATTGCCTATTGCTTAGATGCTTCTTTCCAACTCTCTTCCTCTTTTTTTTAGGGGACATCACCTAAATATATATAGTTTTCTAGTTCATTGTAATCACCCTGGAGCACTCAGGGGTGCTTGTTGATTGTTTGTGATGCCAATTGCAAAGCTATATTGTAGAAACGAACTTTATGGCTTCCCCAATCCCCGATGCTAGGATGCACTCGGAGCCACACAATATCATTGGGATATCTTTCCTATGGCACTTGCATTATTACTTTTGGCAGCGGTCCTTTTTATATATTTTTAAAAATTTTACCTTTTACAATGCCACCACTCAAGTTGATGGTAGACCACGTGCTACTAGATTATCAACTTGGGTGGCGTTTGGCGGATCTATTCCATAACTCTTATTGTCTAAAAACTAATTCAAAACACATTTAGGCTTTTTAACAATCATTTCACCCACATCTGTTTTCAAACCTCATAAAGAGGTAATACCTCTATTTCACAAATCAATAGTTCCTGCCGGACTTAAAAATAAGTTTGAAGTGAAAAGATGCGCACTCCTACAGTGCAAATAATGAGTTTCATAGCCTCACCATTTTTTTAATTTTCTTTTCAAGTCATAGGACCCTATATGATGATCCGAACCATTGGAAATGTTTAGAAGCCCAAACACGGAGACTGGATCAATTTTGAACCATTGATTCGTCACAGACCTCGAGAAATTTGTGAAAATATCCAAAATCGTAGATTTGAATTTCAGGACTTCTGTGGGGCCCAACATCAAGATCCGAACCGCTGATCCTCTCCATCCTCCCAAGAACGACTTTGACATAAAATCTTAACACTTGATTCCTTGTAGATCTAGAGAAGTTAGCAAACAAAGGTGGACCATTGATGTTCTTATATACAAACATACCGGAAGCAACTGGGTTTTGGATGTGTCCACCCACAGTTCGTGTTTTTTCACTTTTTTCATTGTAAGGCCATAAACTATGAGATCTGAACTGCTGGGAATATTCATAAGACTAATGACGGCCATTGTATTAAGTTTCAACCATTGATGCTTCACCAATATTGTGATCTTTGTGAAAGAGCTTGAACCCTTGGATCTTAATTTTTGGACTTTGTGGACCCGTATATAAATATCCAAACTGTTGCCGGCATCTCAAGAACAACCATGGGATCAAGTTTCAACCCATGATTCCTCATGGATTTTGAGAAATTCATGAAAAACTTCAACCATTGGATTTATAAAACATTTATTTCAAACAACATTTTGCCTAACCAAACGGTCTATGTAACGCCCCAATTCCGAATGTCAAGTTTACCGCCAAGGTACCCGAATTGGAACGCTACTTTCTGAAAAATCCGAGAACTTCCAAGATCATAGTACGCAGTAAGGTCCAATTTAAAACTTTTTAAACAATATAATAATCAATGATTTATTGTGGAAGCATAAGAAAGATAGCAGAAGTAATACCAAATAATAGCGGAAACAAAAGGTACTGAATCAATCATATTTCAAATGTAGCAAGGCATCTGTCTAACTAATCTCAAAGTAAGAATATAGTCTGTACATATCAAATGAATAAAGACCCCCTGCTTACAACAAATGTCACTCAAACGCAAAAAGAGAAAGTGCACTCAAACCCCTTGTGCAGGCACTCCAGTCTCCAGCTCAACCTCCTGGTCAGCCGCCCATCCATAGTCTCTTGCTACGGGCGCATCGATGAGCACGTCGTCCTCGGGGTTGGGGTCAATACCTAAGCACCAAATGATGGGTCAGATCAAAGGATTTGGCGAGGCACGGTATACAAGTAACATATGACGCATGCATCAAAGAGAATAGAGAAGATCTTAGTATCATGAGAATATCAAAGGTACAAATGCTAAGCAATTGAGAAAGATACAACAATTAGAATTAGTATGAAAAGTAAGTATCTAGTCTAACCATACATCAACGTGGCACATTCACACAAGCTGGACACTGCAGGATATTATGTCGCGACCCTCCCAAACTGTAAATAGTCGCGGCGGGGGAAAGTAAAGTAACAATGCAAGGGATGATGAGCCTCGTCAATAATAACAACACCAATATCAACACCCTCACACTCAATAGACCGAAACCGGAACCACACCGTCTATCTAGTCATAGCTCATTATGATAGCTCTAATCCACAATTAATATAGCTCTCACCAGTGATAATCAGTCCAAAGGCTAAGCTTATAATAACTGAGAAAATGTTAATGCCGACTCAAGGAAACAAATGACGGTCTGTGTCTGTCTAGGCTTGCGTTGCGCGAGCAAGGTCCTATCGAGTCCATAAGAGGTCCAAGGTATAGGTCAAGTCATACAATTCAAGTTCAAGTCCATCATCGAATCCATGCTAAGGCCCACCAATACTGTGGCCTTAGTCCAAAACAGTCCAAGTATAACATCCAAGTTCAGTCAAATAGTATTCAGTCCATTCCCATTCATAAATGGGTCACAAGTCCACAATATCCAGCCTCTTCATTCTAAGGTATCACAACCATCTATTCTTAGGCCATATGATGGCCCGCCTAGCCATAGACACAGGTCATTAATAATCAATCTTTAACACTGGATCACTGGTAGGTAATCCTAGGTTTAAGTCATTCAATTTCCATTTAATTAACATGTATTAACAATAGAAAAGATGCAAGAGTAACACCAATGAATTAAGCATATTAAATCTCCATAATCAAGCCAATCAATGGGAATAATCAAAGGTCCAACCTAAGTAATAGCCCCCTGCTCAGGTCCAGATCCATGTCAGTCAATTTGATTCCTAAATGAAGTTTCAAATGCCAAGGATAATGTATTTTGGTGCTCCAGAAGTTACGGGCATCTTCAACAATGTTTAAAGATCGAATCAAAATCTAATCAATACACAAAAGCCTACTTTAGTGGCCCCCATGAGTCATGGTTGAGCCACACCATTGACTCATGCTTGGCACATCCATAGAAGTCCATTTGGATGGTCAATGGGCCCCATAATCATCAAAATATCAAAAATCGCAAAACTGAATACTTACAATCTATAATGTATCTGGTCGACATCATCATAGGGGATGTCGATCGGGTACACTAGAAAAGTCAAGATCTTGACTCCTAGGTCAACATCCAGTGCAGTGTGTGATGGACCGCGCTCCTGCTCGGTTCCTACCGAGGTCGGCGGACGTGGGAGTCCGTCGGGTCCAACCCTTTCGTAACCAGGGGGCAGGGGCGTGCATCAACATTTCTTTTTTTGTGTGGGTGTGCCAGATTTTCTATTTTACTTGGAATTGCAAGTGGTGATCCGGAGATCAACCTTCGCAAGTAAAAAGGAAATCAACTTCTTTCAAGTTTTCCATTGCACATATATTTAAGAAAAGAGACATTTTTCTTGGTTTGCCGTGAAAGGCGATTTTTTTTGGCATTTATAGCCGATTTTGGCGTTTATAGCCGATTTTTGGCGTTTATAGTCGATTTTGGGGTTTATAGCCGATTTACAATCCTTATCAATAATGAAAGACAAGAGTTGTGATTTTTGTCTCTTTTGAAAAAAATACAAACTACAATGAAAAGCAAGAAAAGGAGGATTTAACTTCTCAGGAGATTGTGAGGGACTCGTTTAGATTGACGGTCGCAAGCCATATGTGGGCTTCGCCATCATCCATGCAGATGAGAACAGAGGATGCTATTGATTCGCTTGGCTTGGCTATAACCTCAGGTTTTTAGAGGACAAAGACCAAAAGGAGGTCCTATGTCCAATAAAAAGCCGAGTAGACGGGCTGAAAAGCCACATCTAAGCCATTGGAGGCAGGAGGAGAAGGCAAGGACCTTGGGGGGGGGGGGGGGGTACCCCCCAAGGGACTTTTGTCACCTTGTAGCAGTGGCCGGTGTAGAACTTCCGCAGAGTTTTCTCTCTTTTCCTTCTTTGAATTTCTGTGCTTCTGTCTGTGATTCGTTGTCTGTGATTCGTTGTCTGTCCTTTCTTCTTGGAGTGCTCTCCTATTTATATGCTTTTTGGTAGCCATTTAGGAGGGTTTATGGGCTTTTATTGTCATTAAGCCGCATAATGGGAGGACTTACAAAATTGAATTTTTTATTTTGTAACTCCTTTTTCTTGGCTTCTGATTAGCCGGAGGAGATTGAGGGCATTTAATCGCCTTTAATCGCCATGATGGGAGGAGTTTCATGAGTTAAATGCCATGAATCTCTTGACTTGTAACTCCCGGATGCTTGCTTCTGATTGGTCCGTCCAAAGAAATGGATTAATGACTGTAATAAAGTTAGTCAATTAATCACATTAAGTGGTCGCCGAGCATCTGAAGAGTCGCGGGCCGTGCCGCGTCTTTTGGGATTCTTCTGGTGATGATCATCGATGGATCTTCATGTAGATCGACATCAGATGACCATGTAATTTCAGGTGTTTGTTGCCAACAGCAGGTCGGTGCCATCTGTCCTGTCGATTTCTTGATCGGTCGGGTAGAAGGCACACTTTTTTTGGTTGACCGGGTGGCGATCAATATTGTTTTCGATACTCTTGATGATTAACCCGTGTTTTGGACGGATGTCAGAGGACTTGGTGTCTCAAAAGCATGAATTTTGAAAAGTACCAGAGGCTGGGCTCTTCGAATCGCGAAAAAACGGCGAAAACCGGGGTTTCCGTGGCCTTCCCGGCGACCCCGGGCTCTAAGGTCGCCGGCGACCCTGGGGGGGTTTTCCCCACTTTGTGTCCCGTTTTGTGTCCGTTTTTGCTGTTTTTTGATTCTTCTTTCTTCTGTATTTTTCCTTGACATTTTGACCATTTATTGGCCTGATTTCTTTGTAGGAAACCTGATGAGAATCCTTGCATTTTATTTTGCAAAGTTTCCAATTTCCTGAGAAAGCCGAAGACTTTGTCGCGCAGAGCTGCCGACTTTCCGTCAGAAGCTGAAACTGGGTCAAACGATGTCGGAATGACCTGAAATTTGGTGTGAAGCCTGCTGAGCAATAAATAAGACCAACCATAGGCTTTTGTTTGAGTTTTGAAGCCGTTTGAGGTCCTATTACCAGTAGACTTACTTTTGTCGCGATGAAGATGTCGCGGTTTGATGTGCGGTCAACCGATGTCCGATTGACTTGAAATTTGACAGGGAACCTATTGGAGTCATTTTAAGATGATCCATAGGCTCTGTCTTGGAAACCATGGTCCCGGAGAGCTTTGCCGCCGAGAGACCTAATTTGGCTTCCGAGCGTCAAACTATGGTCAAATGTTGTGGAAATGACCTGAAATTTGACGTGTAGCCCTTTATAAGCATTTTGAAGCCGTCCATGTGCTCTATCTGATGAGTAATAGCCTCGGTGGTTCTCGCCGCCGAGAGGCTTGATTTAGCTATTCGAGGGTTGATGTAGGGTCAAACGTTGTCGGTTTGACTCGGAACTTGACGTGGAGCCTTTTGGAAGTAGTTTGAGACCATCCATCGGCTCTGATCGAAGATTTGGTGTCTCCGATGCTTTTGCCGCCGAGAGCTCCTTTTCGGCTGTCGGAGAAGCGAAGTTAGGCCAAATGATTTTGAAATGGCCCGAAACTTCTTGTGTACTCCTCTTTTGGCTGTCTTGAAGGATCTTGCAGTTTTTGTTTGATTCTGACAAGATTTGATTTTTTGGAAGTAGCATTGCCTATTTATGGCAGGTTGCGACTTCATGTAGCTCTTTGGATCTTGAAGAGGCAAAGTGACATTTTTGGTGTCAACAAATGCCCCCTCGAGGTACAACGACGAGTTGCTTAACTTTTGTAGTCGATGTGCCTCGAAGAGATTTTTGAAGGAGAGCCTGTGACTTGACCAAGAGTCTTTGAGCAGTCTTTCTTTTTGGTATTTGTAGCCTTTTGAGCTTCCAAGGGAATTTTATGGTAGTGAAAGGGATCACGTACCATCTCGAGG
Organism: Litsea cubeba; assembly: GCA_012931725.1. Classification (NCBI taxonomy): domain Eukaryota; kingdom Viridiplantae; phylum Streptophyta; class Magnoliopsida; order Laurales; family Lauraceae; genus Litsea; species Litsea cubeba. The sequence continues at coordinate 51,582,292 of CM022947.1, read as the reverse complement.
CAAAGTTTTGAAGATGACATCAGGGATGTGGATTTGGATTTTGACCTTGTGACCTAACAGGCTATATGTGGCAGGTTAGGGGGTCGGGTTTGGTTTTGATCGTGTGACCCAACAAGCTGTATGTGGAATGTTGGGGGATCAATTTTGGTTTTGATCTTGTGACCTAACAGGCTGTATGTGGCAAGTTAGGGGATCAGGTTTTGGTTTTTGGTTTTGGTCTTGTGACCTAACAGGCTGTATGTGGCAAGTTAGGGGACCAGGATTTGGTTTGATTTTTGTGGAATGTCAATTTCAAGATTTTGGCTCAATTTGGTAGATGAGGCTGGATGGTTTGATTTTTGGAAGCTCATGGGACTTGGAATTTTCTTTTGTATGGTCCAATCAACTCAAAAGAGGCATGGAACCATTTTTGTATGCTCTTGGTAAGAGGGATTTCTCTTTGACTAAAAGCCCAAATTTTTTTTTTTTAAGTGCCTAGGTGGTCAAACCTGGCTCATATGGGCTAACCCATGGGACCTTAAGCTTTTGAAATGGCTTAGATCTCATATGGTGTCATTTTTGTAAAAAATATCCAAAAATATCTCATTTGGATAGAGAATATCTAAGAATATATTTACTTGGAGAGAATCTCTCATATTCCCTTTATTTTGGGATAGGATATCTCAAGATATCTTTCTTTTGGGAAAGAATCCTTCATCGATCCTATCTATTAGGAGAAAATCTCTCATTGATTTCTTTTTGGGAGAGAATCCCTCAAGATATCTTTCTTTTGGGAAAGAATCTTTCTCATCTCTTTCTTTTGGTAAGGTTACTAATTAGTAACACTTATCTCTTTCTTCTTTCCTTCTTTGGTTTGCTCTCTTCTATAAAAGCAAGGAGGAGGTTGGATCTCTTGCTCTTATTACTTTCTTTTGCAATAATCTCAAGAGGGCTTCAAGACCAAGAGTTCTTCTTCTTCAAGATCTTCAAGACTTTTCTTCTTCTTCTCCATCAATGGCTTCAAGTAAGTTCCCTTTTTCAAGAAATCTCCATTGTAGGAAAAAATAAAAAGTTCTTCTTTCTTTTTTTGTTTCTTTTCTTTTTTTTTCACGTGTTTTCCCTTTTTTTTTCACGTTTTTTTTTCTTCTTTCTTTTTTTTTCATGTTTTTTTTTTGTTTGTGGGCCGTACGGACAGATCCGTACGGATCTGGCCGTACGGCCACGTGGCCAGTGGGCCACGGCCTGTGGGCCAGGCCCCCTTTTTTTTCTTTTCTTTTTTTTTTTGTTTTCTTTCCCTTTTTTTTTTGAGAAAGTTTCTTTTCTTTTTTTTTTTTGCTCATCATGATAATGCCCCTTTTTTTTTTTTTTGGCAAACCTAGATGTTCATGCATGCATTCAATTGTAAATTAAATTTGTAGCATGATGTGATAGCATACCTGAAAGTTTTCGCAATTTTGGGAATTTGGAGCTCGCAGCGATGTTGAGCCCTTCCTGATTTTGCGGAGACTTTGAGGTTTCGAAAGTTTGGAGTTTCGGAGCTCGCAGCGATGTTGAGCCCATCTTCAAGCTTTCTTATTTCTTTCGGGATAGTTCATTTTCTTCGGAATTGCCCCGTCATCATGTCAAAATTTCGCCAGATTTTTTTTTAGCGAGATTCTGTCATTTTGATGTTTGATCTTTTTCTTTTCCATCCTTTTCAGGTGTTTCCTCCAGAACGAACAAGGGTAAAGAGCCTGCTACAAGCGTACCTCGTCGATCTTCTAGATCTTCTAATCCGGCCGTTCAGCAGGCTTTTGAGAAGGTCCAGTATGTTGAGAGAAATCTGGAAGAGTGCGACTCCCTCAACAGAGATGAGATGAGGCAACGACTGATCGCTCTCAAGGGAGAGGACTTCTATAAGATGATGGTAAGCAGTCGTCCATGGGTGATGGAAGATCAGAGCGTTTTGCCCAAGCCTACCTTCTTCTTTGGTGATGCAGTCCCTGATGACATGACATATCAGAGGAGATGTTTTCAGTTTTCTTTTACAGCAGATGGTGAGAAGAAGACTGTTGCTACCCCGGTCGACGTTTGATCGCACCGTCTCGATCATGAGCCTTGCCCCCACGTGCTCTAAGAGGGAAGATCCTCCAAGCTGGGTGAGAAGGACAAATGTAATCAAGACCGAGGTTTTTGTTGGCGGTTCTCCTGGATATACGGAGAGGTCGCCTGTTGACATGGACCTGTTGATGCCATCCAGCGGCTACCAGGGCTCTGATTATCCGTCGGTCGATTTGAGACCGGTGGGCCTTGGTATTTTCAGCGGTGACGGCAGCAATTGGATCAAGCCTTTTCGACTCTGTGGCCGTTTCAATGCTGACTCCGAGTGGAAGTCGTGGACTGATCGCGTCCTGCTGATTGGTGGCGCCGTTTTGAAGGAAGCCGGGATTTTTGATGCGGTCCGCACCTTTAGGGAGACCGTGATCTTTTCCGACGAGGCCTTCATGGCTATGCTGGAATCATTCCTCCCACAAACCAATACCTTCGTTGTGACGAATGGTGAGATTGGTTTTTCTTTGAAGGAGCTGAGCGCCATTACTGGATTGCCCATCCTCGGGAAACTCTATGAGGAGTTTATGCCGATTGACAGCGTCCTTGAGGGGCAGTCTGAGGAGTTCAGGCTTCTGTACTTTCAGCTCGTCGCCTTCTATGATTTTTTGAAGGAGAAGGAGGGTTTGAAAGTTAGATCCAGCAGTTGGAAGAGTTTTAGCTCTTCATTCCCCAATTTTTCTGATAGCAGGGAGTCTTCTGATAGCGTGACCCAAGAAGCCGGAGCTCAGGATCCAAGTTCAAAGAAGATCTTGGCCATGCAAGAAGAGTTGAGAGATTTCTGTGCAAGTACAAACGCCATATGTCCTGACATTGAACTGCGGAGAGATCTCGCTGTTTACCTCACTTATTGGCTTGGTGGGGCTGTTTTTGCTGGAGGAGATGGAACGCACATCAGGCCGCATTGTATTTTTCCGGCTTGTCAGATGGTGTTTGGAGAGCAGCTTGCTTTGGTGCCAGCTCTTTACTCCTACCTGTGTACCGAACTGCAGGCTGCTGCTTTTCTGGTTCGGCTTGGGCTTCCCATGAATAGGGTATTTTCAGCCCATATCTTTTATTCGTGGTACGTGTACCACTGTCCTGGCTTCCACCGGCTGGGTGCTGCACAGGATGATGATCCTCTGATGATTCGACTGGCTAAGGGCAAAGCCGTGTCAGAATCACTTTTGTTTGCCCGCATGAGGATCCGACGGTTCAGGGACGTCGAGACAGGGCAGTCTTCAGTGAAGCTTTCTCCGGAGTTGCGGAAGAAGGCTTTTGATTTTGGTGCCTCCCGAGACTCTACCAGGGCGGGGTCGGGAAGGCATTATTCCTTGACGAATGCAGAGAGAGAGAGTGGCTTTTCAGCATACGTGTCGGCACGATGGTGTACCGTAGACATCTTTTCGTCGACATCCAGCCGTATGTACCCTCTCGCTTTGCTTTGCAGCTGGGCTTTTCTCAAGGCGTTGTTGGAGCGCCTTCAAGCATGGTGAAGCGCTTTGGAGGCTTATAGGATGGGAGAAATGCATGGGCTTTCTATAGTGCTGAAGACACTACAGCCATGATTTCTTATCTTGTGTTGCTGACTTCCCGGACTGCCGGCTTTGCGAAGTGGTTCGCGGAGAGCTTTTCGGCATATCGGGGGCTTTCCAAGAAGGAGCTTGATGTGAAGCTGGCATCTGGAAAGGGCCTTGGAAAGTCGGATGGCGTCCGGTGAGAGGAAGTTTGGGCCTTCCTTTCTGGAGAGAAGCACAAGATAGGCTTTCTCGGTGACCAAGGCGTCATTGGTTCTGAAGCTGTTCGAGAAATACCTGATGAGGCTTTAGAGCAGCTAGAGCAGGAGGAAGCCGAACTTGGCGCTTGGATGCAAGCGGCACAGAGGCAAGCTTCCGTGGAGTCTGCTGGCAAGAGTAGACCATCCAGTGAGGAGTCAAGTGGGAAACCTGACTCTGACAGCGGGGCAGGTTTCTCTAAGAAGCGAGCCCGCCGGGGTAAGAGGGGGAGGAGTCATCATCGCAACAAGGGGCAGCATGAGGACTCTCCTGACTTGGAAGTTCCGCTTACTATCAATGAGGATGTGCCAGTGGATGCTGACGAGCCTCCAGAGAAGAGAAGTCGAGAAGAAGAGACCGTCGGTGAAGGTATGATTCTTCCTTTTTCTCTTTCCATTTCTTTTCATGGGATTTTTTCCATGTTATGATTTGCTTCTTGTTTCTGCTTTTCTCTTTTGTTTTTTTTGTTTTTTTTTTTTAGCAGAGGAAGACTTGATGATGCCTGAGGTTCCGGTCGATGAAGTGGTGACGGATCCTGTTGAGGCACCTGAAGAAGAACCGAGGGACTCTGGAGTGATTCCAGAGTCTCCAATTGGTATGACTTTTTTTTTTCTGTGACTTGGTTTGCTAACACATTTCTTGCCAGCTGACTTGCCACAGGATTCCGATGACTTTGAACCATCGATGGACGCAAATATTGATGATGCTTCCGATGAGTTCATGGAGGAAGAAAGTGTTCCGCCAGTCGTCGAAGAAGGTATTTTGTAGTAATAACCCTGATAATGATTTTCAAACAGGATTATATTCATACCTTTTTGTGTTTCTTTGGCAAGTTTTGAAGTGACAGAGGAGGATCCGTCGCTTCCAGAGCAAGGGATGCCAGAGGTTGATCCAGAGGTAGAGATTCCTGGGACCAGCTCTGACAATGTTGAGGAGATTCCTCGCGCTGAGATTCCTTCCCGAGCAGGAGTAGCTTCAGCTGGAAAGAGTTCTTTTGTTACTCTTCCAACAGATGATGATATCAGTAGCCGACCAACGGAGTTGGGTGAATCTTCAGCTGGGCCATCTCTTCTTTTTGCGAAGAAGGTGGTGGTGCGAGTCTGAGCTCTTGGATTAAGACTCTCTTTTCTGGGCACTTGGAAGCCGGATTTTGCATGATCCAGCATGTGCAGGAGATTCTTAGTGATGCCGAAGAGGCTGGTCTGGATGTCACAGGTGCCAGGGCGATCGTTGATAGGATCATTGCACTGGGTGAGAAGTGGTTTGAGACCGTAGGTTTGGCTGATGACCAGTTCTTCAAGGAGATGTTCCTGGACCCTGCTGATAAGGCTAAGTCTAATCTGGATGAGGCTACAGAAAGCAGGAAGCAGGCAGTCCGAAAGAAGAACTTAGAAGAGCTAACCATCATCGGGCTGACACATGACCTTAACATCCTTGATAGGGAGGTCGATGAGGCCAGGAAACATCTTGAGCATCTGCAGGCACAAGTCACTGCCAAGTGGACTGCCATAATAGAGGCTCACGACAGGGAGAGTGCTCTGATTCGCTTGGTTGCAGATGCCAATCGAGTTCTTGAAAGGAAATCTGAAGAAAGCGAACGATGGCAAACTGCTCGGGATAAGCTTCCCGGTGTGAAAGAAGGGGTACAGCCCACTCCAGCATCTCATGGCAGGTTCCTGAAGAAGCGTGCCTTGGAATCCTTGACGGCTGAGGCTAAAAGTTTGCTTGAGGAGCTGAACTCTTGGCTGGAGACCATTTTTTATTGAGCTCCTGTATATTTTTTTTTTTTTACAGAAACCATCCTTCTCTCTTTTTTGGTACCACTTGTATTTTTTTTTTGTACTTATTTTTTCGTAGTGCTTGTGAACACTTTCTCTTTTCTTTTTTTTTTTTGGTACCACATGTATATTTTTTTGGTACTCTTTTTTTTGTAGTGCTTGTGAACACTTTCTTCTCTTTTTTTTTGTTATCCCTACGCTCAGTTGAATCTTTTTGTGATAAAAGTAATTGCTAAATGGGATTTGATCAAAAGGTTGTCATTTTGTGAAAATCTTTTGTCAAATGATTGTTTTGGCATGGAAGCCAGGTTTTTGTTTGTGGCATGGAAGCCAATTTTGGCATGAGAGCCAGCTTTTCTTGTGGCATTGATAACCGAGTTTTTTTGTGGCATCTATAGCCAGTTTTGGTGGCATTGATAGCCGGTTTTTGGTGGCATTGATAGCCGGTTTTTTTTTTTTTTTGAAATCCAAGTTTTTGTTTATGGCATTGATAGCCGGTTTTGTTTTGGTGGCATTGATAGCCGGTTTGTGGCATTTATAGCCTGTTTTGATTTGGTGGCATTGATAGCCGGTTTGTGGCATTTATAGCCTATTTTGATGGCATTTATAGCCGATTTGGTTTTCAAAAATGCAAGTATCGACTAAAAGTCGCCTCCCTGCTGAATGTTCTTGCAAGTATCGATGGAATGTCGCATCCTTGCTCATTCGGTTGCGAGTATCGATGGAATGTCGCATCCTCGCGGATTTGGGTGCAAGTATCGATGGAATGTCGCATCCTTGCTTTTTAAAAATTTTGGTTTTGCGGGTACTGACTTGATGTCGTTTCCCCATGATTTTTGAAATTTGTGGTTTTCTCGAACCTTTGAGTTATGGATATAAACTGAAATATTGCGTCTCCATGGTTTTGGATTTTGCAAGTATCGACGAAATGTCGCTTCCCTGCGATTTTGGAAGTGTCGAACATGGTTCATATGCTTCCGATTTGTGCGAGTATCGACAAAGCGTCGCTTCCTCGCGGTTTTTTTAAAAACCCTTTTTTTTCGTTTAAAGACACAAGGGTCATAAGTTTTGACCTAAAATCATTTTGGCGGTAAAAGGCAGGGTGGACTAGGGTAGAAATCCCTGAATCCGGATTTTGTTTCAGACCATGAATTTTGGGTTCAAGGGTTGAAAATTTTGGTCAAGTTAGGGAAAGGTTCCTAAACTTGGGTTTTTTTTTTTTAACAATGAAACGATGAAAGTAAGCATTGTTTTAAATTTCTAGAAATTTCAACATTTGATATGAAAATTCTAAAAAAAGGGTGGGTTTAGCGAGCGTGTACCTGGAAACCGGTTTTGGCCATACAGGCATTGCTCTTACCCAGTTGGGTAAGTCTTCAAGGGTAGTACCGCTTTAAGAACTTGTCGTTGATGGGCAGCATACATCTGTCACCTTCCATGTCTAGGAGTGCGTATGCGCCATTAGAGAAAACCTTGTCGATGACGTAGGGTCCCTCCCATTTTGGCTCAAATTTGCCTTTGGACTTGTGAGCGAAGACCATTGGTCTTTTTACCGCATGAACCAAGTCACTCTTTTTATAGGCGCGTTGCCTGACCTTTTTATCGAAAGATCCTGCCATGCGTGCTTGGTAAAGTTCAATGCTTTGTTGAGCTTCGAGCCGTCTCTCATCGAGATTGTCCAGCTCATGGAGTCGCAATTTGACATTGCTTTCTTGAGTCATGTCATTTTGCAAGGATACTCTCAAGGAAGGAATTTGTACTTCCAAGGGTACGACAGCTTCGCATCCATAGACCAAGGAGAATGGTGTGCTATGGGTTGGTCCTCGAACGGTGGTTCGATAGGCCCACAAAGCTTCAGACATTTTGTCGCTCCAGTCTCTTTTGTGACTAGAGACCATTTTTTTGAGGATTTTGCAGAGTGTCTTGTTGAAAGCTTCTGCTAACCTGTTTGCTGCCGGATTGTATGGAGTCGAAGGACAGCTTTGGATTTTGTATTTGTCGCAGAACCTGTAGAATCGGTGATCCCGGAATTGTGGTCCGTTATCATGGACGAATATTTTAGGTATGCCGAAACGACAAATGATGTTGGTGCGCAGAAACTGAAGGACTGATGAGGTCTTCATTTCGTTGAACACAAATGCTTCTGACCACTTGGAGAAATAATCCGTAGCGGCGAAGATAAAGCGATGACCTTTGCTCGAAGGGGGAGAAATAGGACCCATGATGTCCATACCCTAGGCTTCGAAAGGCCATGAGATCGCTGTAGGATGCAGCCATTCTGGAGGCATGTGAATGTAATCTCCATGAATTTGGCATTGTTGGCAGCGCTTAGCAAATTGCATTGCGTCAGCTACCATGGTAGGCCAGTAATATCCTAACCTTTTTATCTAATCATAGAGCTTAGGTCCAGCCTGATGAGCTCCGCAAAGACCAGCATGAAATTCTTTGAGTGTTTTCTCCAGCCTCTTGTTGTGACAAGCAGCGTAGAAGTACTCCGTTGAAGGATTTCCTGTAAAGGATTTTTGAAGGAATATCCAAATGAAAGCTTGGGGTTCGCCTTTGGATGCTTACCCGTTCTTTTGGATCTTCAGGTAGGATTCCGAACATAATGTAATCAATGAACGGATCCCTCCAGTCGCCGATTGAAGTTTGAAGGATTGAAATCCGACTTCCGACCACTTGGTGGCATTCAGCAACTGCTTGGTGTGTGTTAAAAGGAGGAAGGATTCTTCTTTTGCACACTGTGATTTGCATGTTTTCCCTTTCCTGGATTGCCATGGATGCGGCAAGTCCAACTAGGGCATCTGCACGTATGTTTTCACCTCTACGAATGTGGGTGATGTGATAGATGTCAAAATTTTGCAGAAGCGATTGTGCCTTGTTGTAGTAAGGCAACAAATCTAGCTTCCTGACTTCAAATTTCTGATTCATTTGGTAGACGATCAGTTGAGAGTCTCCAAAGACTTCCAGCATGGTGATACCGGATTCGATGGCGAGTTCCAATCCTAAGATCAGAGCTTGATACTCAACTGCATTGTTTGTGCATGGTTCCAGTAGCGAGAAAGCGTGTGGAATCATGTATTTGTCAGGGCTAACAAAGAGATGCCAACTCCCGAGATCAGCTGTCTTTTTTCATTCGTCCTGGTTGCACCGTCAAAGTACATGTCCCAGGAGGCACTTTGTGAGAAAGTCTCCACATTGTAGACTGGTTCGTCTGGGAGATCATCTCTGAGCGGAGAATCTTTAGGCAGTGGATGCTCTGCGAGGAAGTCCGCTAGAGCTTGCCCTTTGATTGCCTTTTGTGGTACATACCTGATATCAAATTGTGACAGAAGGATGGACCATTTTGCCAGTCGAGCATTGAGAGAACCTGCCTTTGTGACAAGGGCCTTCAAGAGGTTGACCCTCGAGACCAGGTATACTGTGTTGGAAAGCAAGTAGTGACGCAGCTTCTGTACGGCGAACATCACTGCAAGACATTCTTTTTCGACTGGAGAGTAGCGATGCTCTGCACCTACTAGCATGCGGCTGAGGTAATATAGAGCAGCTTCTTTTCTATGATCATTTTCTTGTGCAAGCAGAGCTCCTAAAGAGTGATCAAGGGCTCTTGTGTACAAGATGAATGGTTTTCCAGTGGTAGGAGCAGCTAACACTGGACGTTTTGTCAGGTATGACTTGATGTCTTGGAAAGCAGCTTCACAGTCAGCATCCCAGACAAAGTTTACACTTTTTTTCATCAATCGGGAGAATGGACGGCATTTCCCCGAAAGATTGGAGATGAACCGTCTGATGTAGGCTAATCTCCCTTGAAGCCCTTTGAGTTCTCTCAAGGTTCTTGGAGAGGGCATTTCTAGAATGGCTTTGACTTTTATGGGGTCAAGCTCTATTCCAGCTTTCCGAACTAAGAATCTGAGGAACTTACCCGACTAGACGCCGAAGAAGCATTTCAAAGGATTCATTCGCAGTTTGTGTTTGCGAAGCCGGAGGAAGACTTCTCGAAGGTTCTCGAGATGATCTTCTTTTCTTTTGCTTTTGACGGCGAGGTCATCAACGTAACATTCAACCGTCTTGTGCTGCATATCTTGGAATATTTTCATCATAGCCCTCTGATATGTGGCACCAGCATTTTTCAGACCAAATGGCATGACAGTGTAGCAATACATGCCAAATGGGGTCCGAAAAGATGTATGTTTTTCATCTTCAGGATGCATCTTTATCTGATTGTAGCCAGAGAAACCATCCATGAATGTCATTCGCTCGAATCCACAGGTATTACGATCATTACCTCTGGTATGGGGAGCGGAAATTCATCTTTAGGGCATGCGCCATTCAGGTCTCTATAGTCAATGCAGACCCTGATCTGCCCGTTCTTCTTTGTCACGGGGACAATGTTGGCCAACCATTCAGGATGTTGTTCCTCACGGATGAAGCCGACGCTTTTGAGTTTTTGAACTTCTTGTTCAATTTTATCCATCACATCTGGACGGAATCTTCTTTGGCCTTGCTTGACAGGCTTGATGTCTTCTTGAAGATTGAGTTTGTGAACCGCTATTTTGGGGTCTAAGCCTGGCATTTTAGCGTAAGACCATGCAAAGCAATCAACGAACTCACGAAGAAAGGCGATATACTCGGGTAACTCATCATCCTTTATATTCTTGCTTATGAATACAGGACGTGGGTTATCTGGTGTTCCCAAGTCTATCTTTTGAACAGGATCTTCTGTTGGAAGGTTCGAAGGTGGTTCCTCCACAATATTTTCGGAGGCTTCCAGCTCAACGAAACCTTCTGGGTTTTCAAAGGCATTTCCAGACCAAGGTTTTGTTCCTTTCCACGGGTCTTCTTGATCGGTAATTTTTCCAAGGCTTGCTATGAGATGATCCCAATCGCCTGTTGAAACCGGGTCGAAGTAGGCTACTTCTTTTGGAGATGAGGGTTCTTCTGGGTCAGAAGACCACACGTCTGTGCCATCGGACAGCTCCTTTTCATTTTCGGAGAAATCGTGCCAATTGGATGAGCTTCCTGGATCTTTGTCAGGTGACTCATCAAAGAGATATCCAGGGAGATCGATGTCTTCATGGACTTGAGAAGTTAAGGCTTGGTCAGTATATTGACTTTTAAGCCTTTGTGTCAACTGTCTCAAGGGAGTGTCAGGATCATACCCTAACCCGTGTGAAGACTTTTCTACATAAAAGTAGAGTCTCCAATCTTCCAGCTGGCTTTTGGTCAAGACGGGCCCCAATGGCGTGAGAATACCGCGTCCTTCTCCCAAACCGACTGGGTTTTGAGCGTCATAGCCCATTTTCTTCATAATAGCTTGTGCCACAGAACTATATAAGGATAGTTAAGGCATACCTTCATTTTGGAAAGGTTCAAGCATGGAGTTTGATGAAGAAGCATCCGATCTATGGAAGAAGATCGGCTTTTCCTTTGCTGAAGTTACTGGAACAACGAAGGAAGCTGACGTGGATCTTCTATGTCAGAAGTTATCTCCATTGGAGTGAGAGCAGGCTGAACTTGCTGAGTGTCAGCTTGGCTTGACGATGCGTCGTCTTCTGGCTCTAAATCTGAGTCCGTGTCTTGCATGATAGACACGAAAGTGACAACAAATTTGCCCCCAGGCTTTTGCTTTGCCTTCTTCACTTTAGTTGTGATGACCAAAGGCTTTGAAGGTTTGAGGGAGATGATGAAGGGAGTTTGAATGATCTCTTCAGATTTACCGGATGATTTGTTTTCTTCCGGTGATTGTTGAGGAGATTTGCCTTTATCTTTTTGGAGATTTTCGGCAAAGGATGCCGTGTGCTTATCCTCTTCTTCTTTTTCACCTTCATACATTTGTGAGTCTGCGAAGTGGACTTCTTTACCTTTGAAGGGTTTTCTGTCCGCAAAGACTCGATGTATCATGCCATCGTCGCCAACAAACTTGATGCATTGATGTAGAGTTGAAGGGACAACACCATTCTCGTGGATCCAAGGGCGTCCGAGAAGGATGTTGTAGCATGAAGGGGTTTTTATTGCATACACTGTGACCTCAGAGATAAGATCACCGATCTGCAACTTGAACCTGATTTTGCCGATAGGCCTTTGAGTACTCCCATCGTATCCAAAGATAGATACAGATGTGTGGCTCAGTTTGCTGGGTGGGATGCCCAACTCTTCAAGAGCCGATGTGGAGATGAGGTTGAGTGCAGAACCTGGGTCGATCTGAACTCTGTGCATAGGCATTTCCTTGATATACCCTGTGAAGTACAGGGGTCGGTTATGCCTGGTTTCTCCAAGTAGGAGGTCGTCCTTTGTGAAGGCGATGGTTGCACTGGCTGCTTTTTTAACCGAGAGGCATTCAATGCATGATCCCTCAGTTTTCTTCTTTTCTCCCTTTGAGGAGGCTTCTGAGTTTTTGACCCGGTAATCCATTTCAATTTAGAGGACTTGCGGGGCATATTTGTCGACATCCTCATTCAGCTTTTGTAATTCCGAGATGAGATTATCACGAGTGTGCGGAGACATTCGCAACAAATCTAGGATGTGCAGACGTGCAGGTATGTGCTTGAAGTGTTCAATCAAGTCATACTTGAAAGCCTCCTTAGGGCCTGCATGTTCATCATTGTTGCCACTAGGGGCGCTTACAACATCTTTTCCCGAAGGATTTACATATGTAAAGGAAGATTGGTTGTAATTTTTGTGGTAGTCCCGGCCAGAGCGGGTGCCTCTACCAACTTCGAGAGCTTCTTGAGAAGGGTCTTCGTTTGGAAGATTGTCTTCAGGATCAAGAGGCTGTCATTTTTCATTTGCTGAGGATGAATCTGCAGCAGAGTTGCCATCCTCAGTGATCGTGTTGCATGGAGCATTTTCTGGGAACAAGTCCTGAACAGCATCCAGCAACCTTTCTTCTTCGTTGACTATTTCATCATCCCAAGCATCAATGGCTGGGAATTCTTCAGTCAGGAAGGGTGTGAACTTTGAAGTCACAGTCTCAGGAGAAGAAACCTGAGAGGGTGTCATCTCAGTGAAAGTCATGTGAGACGAGGTGGCTTCAGAAGATACATTGCTAAGCGTCGCCGGAGTGTAAGTGCTCTCATCAGACGATGCTTCGGAAGAGCTATAATCCCGAATTATCACATTACAGGAAGCTCTGACGGGAGACGTTGCCTGATCGGAGTCAGACTCATCCTCGGATGTAAGAGGATCGTCTATCCAGCAATTTTCTCCATTTTCAGGAGTTAAGGGAGAATGTACCTGGTGGTCTTCAGGGACTTCAGGCTCTGGGTTGCAAGGAGGCTCGTTGACGCGGTCTTGCTTTTGTTCTAGAGCGAGTCGCTGCAAGATCCTTGCATATTCTTAAAGATCAGGCATGGGAGCCGGATCTTCTTCTTCATCAACTCTTTGTGGCTCAACATGGTTGATTCCCACTGGAGTAATGAGAGGTGCTGAGTCAGCAGCATTTTCTTGTACAGCCTCTTGGTCTTCTTCATCATCAGACCAAGATCCTTGTGGCTGTAGGGGGTTATACCAGATTACTGGCATAAGATGAGACTCAGGAACCCATTCTTCATCGGAGAGATATTCTCCTGTTTCAAGGGACTCCTCCAACTCATCTGTGTAGTTGGATTCGAATCCATCATCGGTGTCGCTGGACTCGTATCCATCAATGGAGAATCCAACTACCGAATTGCAAGAGTATGATGACTCCTGCATGGCTTCTTTGAATTGAGGTGGCATGAAATCACTGAGAGTGAATTTCCTTACCCCCTTTGAAGTCTCTGGAAGGGATGTTTTTGTTGCCTCCAGTGAAGCGGTAGAGGAAGCCTCTGCCTTTTCTTTGACCTCTAGTTTTGGCTGGGTCTTCTCTTGCCGTTTGAGCTTGAGGAGATGTTTCCTAGCCTGCCTTCGCTGTTGAGCTGTAGGCTTTGTTTTCACGACCTCCCAATTTTCATCTTCCAGGAGATCAGGATGTACCCATATCGGTTGTCCGTCTGGTGTCGGGTAAGGAACCAGTTCCTCGGACGCTTGGATTGAGTTTATCACCTTGAAGGAAGTAGTGATCTTCTTCTTCGGTGATTTTGATGTTTGTCCACATGTCACCATGTTGACGGAGGCAAGCCCATAGTTTTTGTCAAAGGTGATGACTCCGTTTTTCCACATCTCGTTTATTTTCTCTCTCACAACGAAGCATTGATTGAGAGGATGCGAGATCATCTGGTGGTATGGACAGTACCGAGGATCGTTGGTTTTGCCAACATCACCCGGTCTTTTTGGTTCAGGCAAGGTGAGCTTGCCGTTTGCCACAAGAGCCCCGAAGATTTCATCAACATCTTCATCAAACGGGTATTTCTTCTCTACTCGTTCTTTGAAGGCATCCGAGAGTTTAGGTCTCTTACCAGCAACTTTATTTTCAGATTTCTTTGGTGGCTGAGGAGCTGACTTGGTTTGCACATTGAGGACCTCTTTTTTCTTTGGTTTAGAGGTTGCAATGGCGGTTGGCTCTTTTCTTGATGATTTCTGACTGTTGAGGTCTTTAATCACCGTTTCAGCTTCCATGGAAGCTTCTAGGAGTTCTCCCAGGTTTTTTGATTTGTTGCCGATGATCATGGAGCGGATTCTGGCTCTCATGTTGTTTCGGCAAATGTCGACTAGCGACGCTTGTGGCAATACATCAGAGCATTTGTATGCCATTGCTTTCCACTTGTGAATGAAGTCATATGTTGATTCATTCTCCCCCTGTTTTAGGCTGCACAGCTGAGCCATAGTAGCGGGATGATCTTCACCTTTGAAGTGAGTCAGGAAGCGTGTCTCTAGCATGGCCCAGTTTTGGATTGAGTCCTCCGGCAGAGTGGAGTACCAATCGAAGGCCGTACCTTTTAGGGTACTTGCAAAGAGGTGGATCTTGAGTGCATCTTGATCCGCGATAGCTCCCGTCAGGATCTTGAAGTGGATGACGTGCTGTCTGGCTGATCCTTTCCCCGTATATGTTTGGAAAGTAGGATGCTTGAATTTGGTGGGGAACGGGACCGAGTCCATCCATAAGGGATATGGTGGCTTGATCCCATGCTCCTTGAATATATCCTCTTCTTTTGCTTTGGCGAGGATACTGTCTACGTCCTTTTTGGTAAGGGCGCGTGTCTCATTTTCCTCTCCATTTACGTCGTCGTCTTGATGATTCGGAGGAGGTTCATTGTTCGCCTGATTTTGGAAGGCGAGGAGAAGGTTTTCCATCAGAGTTTCAATCCTCTGCTGGCCCTATTCCAACTGCTGGATGCGGGTGATCGCATCTTCTGGAGGTGGATTGCGGGGTGGTGGCTCAGAATTTGTAGCCAAGACATTCATCCTTCGTGATTCGAACGAAGAAACTGTCCTGGTGACTGAGCTGGGGCTCATTCTTTTTGAAGAAGAGCTTGAGGAAGGATCACTCTGCTGTCCTTTGCTTGAAGGAGCAGGGGATTCTTCTAAATGTCTTCTTGTCCTGGAGACGCTACGGGTCATCGGACGTCGGACATGGATTTTTGTTGCTGATTTTTGGCGCCTTCTGGTTTTTCCAACCATATGGACGGCAGCAACTTGGTTGGGTCTTTCTTTTTCGACCCATTTGGGAGAGACTTGAAGTGTAGGAGGCTGGGTCCTTTGCTTTTCTAGTCTCTTTTGTCTATACGACGCGCGGCGGCGTATGCGACGAGCAATTTGAGCTTCGGTCAGCTCTGGCTGGGCTTTGACGATGAAGGATGTGCTCCCTCGGGCGCAGCAGCCGAGCCTGTCTTCTTTGTAGCTGGGCAAGGACAGGATGCGAACCCTGTCCTTCGCCTGTTGCAGCGAAGCTTTGAATTTTTGAAGTTCGGCCCCTGTAGAGATGAAGGGTCGAACTGCAGGTTTGTAGGCCTTAGCAGGTGCTTGCAGAGGCCTTGTGATGCATGATTTGATTTTGGGCTTGTAGGAACAAGCCGGCTCATGCTGGGATGACTTGGAAGTCAGGTTGGAGATGAGTTTCTCCTCTTTCATGTAGGCAAGAGGGTAGAACTGGTTCTCCTTGAGTGGGGCCAAGAATGCTGGCTTGGTAGATGTTTGGGACCTTCTTTATTTTGGTGAAGGTCTTGGGGACCAAGTCTTGGGATAGACCTGGTTGTTTGCAGGTCGAGGCTTCGTGGGGCTGCCACGGGCTTCAGGCTTTCTGTTGCTCGCCTTTGGTGTCACGGTAGTGACACGTTGAGAGGCGAGTTTCTGCTTCTTGGAGGGAGCAGTTTGTTCCTCAGGAAGTGGGAATGGTCCCAGCGTCCCAAAGACGATAGTCCGGGGAGTCGAGGTCGACCCGGAGTTCAGAGAGTTGCCGAGGGAGTTGATGCTTCGGCAGCTGATGGGGCGCTTGTAAGTGCGCGCGGTTTGCTTCTGTTGAAGCATGATTTGGTGTTTGTTTTCATCGAAAGTAATGGTTAATGAAGCTGCCATTGTTAGTTTTCGAAAATTTCTGAAACAAGACCACATCCATTAGTAATCACAAGAATATAATGATCATAAATGGGAAGTTCTATGGTTTCGTCTTTTCAAATTGCTAGAGGAAGATGACCCAAGCAACATGAAGAAGGCAAAACGCCATAAGGGGTACAATTGTTCTGATTGCAGGTATGGTAAGCCCAAAATGGGCATCCCAGTGACTGCTAGAAGCAATTGTGAACTTAAATTCGACTTATCGAGAAGCAGAGCTTGCTCGAGGTAAGAAGAATATAAAGTTGGAGTTACAGATGTGCCGGTCGCAATACAGTAGACCCTGAAAGGGCGTACTAGTACCGCTAGACACAAATGTTTTGAGACCGCATCTATGAGATGAGATTCTCTGTTATGAAAGGTCAAAATTGGATTCATCAAAGAGAGCAGATGGTATTCCAATCTAAACACGGGCTCAGCGATTTCCACGAGCGCCAGTGCTCAGAAAGAAATGAACCATAATTTCTAGAATCTGAATCTAAAAATGACGAGTTTTTTTTTTTTAAAGGCCAATATCGGGTTCATCAAAGAGAGCAAAAGGCACTCCAATCTGAATACGGGCTCAGCGATTTCCACGAGCGCCAGTGCTCAGAAAGGAGAAGACCAAGATTTCTCCAATCTCAACCTAAAATGACGGAAGTTTTTTTTTTTGAAGATTTTGAAGATTTTTTTTTAAAAAAAAATCTTTTTTTTTTATTTTCTATTTATTTTTTTTTAAGATTTTTTTTTGAAAAATTTTTTATTTTTTATTTTTTATTTTAAAATTTTTATATATATTTTTTTAAAAAAATTTATTTTTGAAAAAAAAAATTATTTAAAAGACGAGAGAGTACACATAGGCCTCCTAACCCGGTCTTATGAAATCTTGATTGATAGAATTGCCCCCAAGTAAGGGTAGGATTACTTAATGAACCCGTTTGGAGGACCCTTGCCTAGAACAGTCAAGCTGTCTCCACACTCTGGACAAGGCTTTTCTTTGAATCAACCATAATCAAAGAACACAGTTGGTTTAACCTTAGTGGTCCATGTCTTTTTTTTTGTTTTTATATATATATATATTTTATTTTTAATGAACTCATCGAAGAGAAACGATGGCCCAAAACCTTAGTCGAACAGGCTCAACATTTCTGCAAGCGCGATGAACGATAGGAACGGATCAAGGTTTCTCAATTTTGAATCCAAATTGAGAAATCTAAAATTTTATATATATATATATTTTTAGATCTTTAATGAACTCATCGAAGAGAAATAATGGCCCAATCCCCGATCCGAACACGGTCTCAGCGATTTCCGTGAGCGCTAGTGCCCAGAAGGGAGAGGATCAAAGTTTCTCAATTTTGAATCCAAAATGAAAAATCTGATTTTTTTTTGTTTTTTTTTTTTTAAAAAGAGAAAGAGTGGAAATAAATTCAAAGAATTAGAAATTTCCAAACAAAAAATCTCATCTCATTTTCTTTTTTAGATCTTTAATGAACTCAACGAAGAGAAACAATGGCCCAATCCCCGATCCGAACACGGTCTCAGCGATTTCCGTGAGCGCCAGTGCCCAGAAGGGAGAGGATCAAAGTTTCTCAATTTTGAATCTAAACTGAAAAATCTGATTTTTTTTGTTTTTTTTTTAAAAGAGAAAGAGTGGAAATAAATTCAAAGAATTATAAATTTCCAAACAAAAAATCTCATCTCATTTTTTTTAGATGCGGAATCCAACATAGGCCACCAATTATAAAGTAGCCAAGGAATCAAAAAAAGAAATATAAGCATAGAGCAAAATATATGATATGCAAATATTTCATTTCTAGCATCGTGTTCTCAAATAAACGAGTCCCACCGGGTGGAGCCAGCTTGATGGACCGCGCTCCTGCTCGGTTCCTACCGAGGTCGGCGGACGTAGGAGTCCGTCGGGTCCGACCCTTTCGTAACCAGGGGGCAGGGGCGTGCATCAACATTTCTTTTTTTGTGTGGGTGTGCCAGATTTTCTATTTTACTTGGAATTGCAAGTGGTGATCCGGAGATCAACCTTCGCAAGTAAAAAGGAAATTAACTTCTTTCAAGTTTTCCATTGCACATATATTTAAGAAAAGAGACATTTTTCTTGGTTTGCCGTGAAAGGCGATTTTTTTGGCATTTATAGCCGATTTTGGCGTTTATAGCCGATTTTTAGCGTTTATAGCCGATTTTGGCGTTTATAGCCGATTTACAATCCTTATCAATAATGAAAGACAAGAGTTGTGATTTTTGTCTCTTTTGAAAAAATACAAACTACAATGAAAAGCAAGAAAAGGAGGATTTAACTTCTCAGGAGATTGTGGGGGACTCGTTTAGATTGACGGTCGCAAGCCATATGTGGGCTTCGCCATCATCCATGCAGATGAGAACAGAGGATGCTATTGATTCGCTTGGCTTGGCTATAACCTCAGGTTTTTAGAGGACAAAGACCAAAAGGAGGTCCTATGTCCAATAAAAAGCCGAGTAGACGGGCTGAAAAGCCACATCTAAGCCATTGGAGGCAGGAGGAGAAGGCAAGGACCTTGGGGGGGGGGGGGGGACCCCCCAAGGGACTTTTGTCACCTTGTAGCGGTGGCCGGTGTAGAACTTCCGCATAGTTTTCTCTCTTTTCCTTCTCTGAATTTCTTTGCTTCTGTCTATGATTCGTTGTCTGTGATTCGTTGTCTGTCCTTTCCTCCTGGAGTGCTCTCCTATTTATTGGCTTTTTGGTAGCCATTTAGGAGGGTTTATGGGCTTTTATTGTCATTAAGCAGCATAATGGGAGGAGTTACAAAATTGAATTTTTTATTTTGTAACTCCTTTTTCTTGGCTTCTGATTGGCCGGAGGAGATTGAGGGCATTTAATCGCCTTTAATCGCCATGATGGGAGGAGTTTCATGAGTTAAATGCCATGAATCTCTTGACTTGTAACTCCCGAATGCTTGCTTCTGATTGGTCCATCCAAAGAAATGGATTAATGACTGTAATAAAGCTAGTCAATTAACCACATTAAGTGGTCGCCGAGCATCTGAAGAGTCGCAGGCCGTGCCGCGTCTTTTGGGATTCTTCTGGTGATGATCATCGATGGATCTTCATGTAGATCGACATCAGATGACCATGTAATTTCAGGTGTTTGTTGCCAACAGCGGGTCGGTGCCATCTGTCCTGTCGATTTCTTGATCGGTCGGGTAGAAAGCACACTTTTTTTGGTTGACCGGGTGGCGATCAATATTGTTTTCGATACTCTTGATGATTAACCCGTGTTTTGGACGGATATCAGAGGACTTGGTATCTCAAAAGCATGAATTTTGGAAAGTATCAGAGGCTGGGCTCTTCGAATCGTGAAAAAAACGGCGAAAATCGGGATTTCCGGGGCCTTCCCGGTGACCCTGGGCTCCAAGGTCACCGGCGACCCTGGCCCAGGGTCACAGGGGCCTGCGACCCTGGGGGGGTTTTCCCCCCTTTGTGTCCCGTTTTGTATCCGTTTTTGTTGTTTTTCGATTCTTCTTTCTTCTGTATTTTTCCTTGACATTTTGACCATTTATTGGCCTGATTTCTTTGTAGGAAACCTGATGAGATCCTTGCATTTTATTTTGCAAAGTTTCCAATTTCCTGAGAAAGCCGAAGACTTTGTCGCGCAGAGCTACCGATTTTCCGTCAGAAGCTGAAACTGGGTCAAACGATGTCGGAATGACCTGAAATTTGGTGTGAAGCCTGCTGAGCAATAAATAAGACCAACCATAGGCTTTTGTTTGAGTTTTGAAGCCGTTTGGGGTCCTATCACCAGTAGACTTGCTTTTGTCGCGATGAAGATGTCGCGGTTTGATGTGCGGTCAACCGATGTCCGATTGACTTGAAATTTGACAGGGAACCTATTGGAGTCATTTTAAGATGATCCATAGGCTCTGTCTTGGAAACCATGGTCCCAGAGAGCTTTGCCATCGAGATGCCTGATTTGGCTTCCAAGCGTCAAACTATGGTCAAATGTTGTGGAAATGACCTGAAATTTGACGTGTAGCCCTTTATAAGCATTTTGAAGCCGTCCATGTGATCTATCTGATGAGTAATGGCCTCGGTGGTTCTCGCCGCCGAGAGGCTTGATTTAGCTGTTCGAGGGTTGATGTAGGGTCAAACGTTGTCGGTTGACTCGGAACTTGACGTGGAGCCTTTTGGAAGTATTTTGAGACCATCCATCGGCTCTGATCGAAGATTTGGTGTCTCCGATGCTTTTAACGCCGAGAGCTCCTTTTCGGCTGTCGGAGAAGCGAAGTTAGGCCAAATGATTTTGAAATGGCCCGAAACTTCTTGTGTACTCCTCTTTTGGCTGTCTTGAAGGTTCTTGCAGTTTTTGTTTGATTTTGACAAGATTTGATTTTTTGGAAGTAGCATTGCCTATTTATGGCAGGTTGCGACTTCATGTAGCTCTTTGGATCTTGAAGAGGCAAAGTGACATTTTTGGTGTCAACAGTGTGTCCGGTCGACATCATGGCTTGGATGTCGACCGCACACATAGGAATTTCTAGACAATCTTCTAGCAGGCAAAGTGCTAGATTTTGTCATTTTGCAGTGTGTTCGGTAAACATCTTGGCCTAGATGTCGATCAGGTACACTAGAATGTGAGCCTAAATGAGATTTCCAATTCCCAATTTCAACTCCGGCATTTCTTTGTATCCAGTCGACATTATACCCAAGGATGTTGAATGGGTTCACTAATTTTCTAGGACTGAGAGAGAAATCAGCTCCTAGTTATTTTTCTGAAGGTCCTTTGTTTCCAATCGACATCACCCCTAGGGTGTCGATCGGGTACACTAGAATTCCAGAATTCTAGAGCTTTTTCCATTCAATCCGATTTCCATCAAAACTCCATCCAATCTCGTCCATCCATCATGGAAACATACATAAACATTAAAAACACTTTAATCATCGTCAAACCATCCTCAATTAGGCTATTGATCTTCCAAATGAGAAATCCCATTCATCAATGGCCAAAACCACGAAAACAAGCTCAAAAGGTAGATCTATGCAATTGATCATCAATTGAATTGAAATGTTAGATTCAAAAGAAGGAAAACATGCATTCTATGCTAAATAAGTATATTGCATTTGCCTCTAATCCAATAGCAATGAAAATGACGAGTAGAAGAGAAACCTAAGCTCCAAAATAGAAAACAAGCTACTAAGGTCTTCCAATCTCTTAATTAGCCCCAAAACACAAATCTGAAGAGATCTCTAACACCTAACCCCAAAACCACAAGAGAATTGCAATAAGGAAGGGAATATAGAGAGAGAAAGAGATATTTCTATGGAAATTGAACTAGAAAAAGAGAAATACCTTTCTTTGTAGAGAGAGAAGAGATCCTTAGAGAAGATAGTAGCTGGAACTAATAGTAACTCTCCTTCTTCTTTTTGCTAGGAGCTTAGATCTAAGGATTCAAGAGAGAGAAAGGGAGGGAAATCTTGGTGGGAAATGGGAGAGCAGAGAGAAGAGAGGGAAATGAGAGAATGAGGCACTGATGGTCTCGCTTATTCGCTCGTGGGACTATTTGGGTCAGCGAACATGAGAGTCCGTAGGGTCCAATCCTTTCGTAACCGGAGACAAAGTGAACATCAACTTATTTTTGTATGGGTATGCCAAATTTTCTACTCTACTTGGAATTGATGAGTGGTGGTCTGTAGATCCACCTTCACAAGTAGAAAAGAAAATTAACTTTTTATAACTTTTATTGCACTTGTGTTAAGAAAAGAGACATGATTTGATTTGAATGCTGTGAAAGGCAATTTTTCATTTGTTTGCCGTGAAAGGCGATGTTTTTGCCGTGAAAGGCAATTTACAATTCTTATCAAAAGAAAAGACAAGATTTGTGATTTTTTATGTCTCTTTAAGAAATACAAAATACAATAAAAAGTAAGAAAGGGGGATCTAACTCTTAGGAGATTGCAGGGACTCGTTCAGATTGACGATCGCAAGTCATGTTTAGAGTTCGTCGTCATCCTTCAGATGATAACAGAGGATGCCTTTGTTTCTTTTGGCTCGACTTGAACCTCAGATTTTTAGAGAATAAGGACCAAGAGGAGGTCCTATATCCAACAAAAATCAAAGTAGATGGGTTGAAAAGCCAAGTCTAAGCCATAGAGACAGAGGGAGAAGGCCTTGTTTTGGGGGGGGGGGGGGGGGGGGGGGTGGCCCTGGTGGGACTTTAGTAGGAGATTGCAGGGACTCGTTCAGATTGACGATCGCAAGTCATGTTTGGACTTCATCGTCATCCTTCAGATGATAACAGAGGATGCCTTTGTTTCTTTTGGCTCGACTTGAACCTCAGATTTTTAGAGAATAAGGACCAAGAGGAGGTCCTATATCCAACAAAAATCAAAGTAGATGGGTTAAAAAGCCAAGTCTAAGCCATGGAGACAGAGGGAGAAGGCCTTGTTTGGTGGGGGGGGGGGGGGGGGTGGTGGCCCTGGTGGGACTTTAGTAGGAGATTGCAGGGACTCATTCAGATTGACGATCGCAAGTCATGTTTGGACTTCGTCGTCATCCTTCAGATGATAACAGAGGATGCCTTTATTTCTTTTGGCTCGACTTGAACCTCAGATTTTTAGAGAATAAGGACCAAGAGGAGGTCCTATATCCAACAAAAATCAAAGTAGATGGGTTGAAAAGCCAAGTCTAAGCCATGGAGACTGAGGGAGAAGGCCTTGTTTTTTGGGGGGGGGGGGGGGGGGGGGTGGCCCTGGTGGGACTTTAGTAGGAGATTGCAGGGACTCGTTCAGATTGACGATCGCAAGTCATGTTTGGACTTCATCGTCATCCTTCAGATGATAACAGAGGATGCCTTTGTTTCTTTTGGCTCGACTTGAACCTCAGATTTTTAGAGAATAAGGACCAAGAGGAGGTCCTATATCCAACAAAAATCAAAGTAGATGGGTTAAAAAGCCAAGTCTAAGCCATGGAGACAGAGGGAGAAGGCCTTGTTTGGTGGGGGGGGGGGGGGGGGTGGTGGCCCTGGTGGGACTTTAGTAGGAGATTGCAGGGACTCATTCAGATTGACGATCGCAAGTCATGTTTGGACTTCGTCGTCATCCTTCAGATGATAACAGAGGATGCCTTTGTTTCTTTTGGCTCGACTTGAACCTCAGATTTTTAGAGAATAAGGACCAAGAGGAGGTCCTATATCCAACAAAAATCAAAGTAGATGGGTTGAAAAGCCAAGTCTAAGCCATGGAGACAAAGGGAGAAGGCCTTGTTGGGGGGGGGGGGGGGGGGGGGCCCTGGTGGGACTTTAGTGACCTTGTAGTGGTGGTCGCTGCAGAACTTCTTCAATGGAGGAGAGGTTGTCGTAGCACTTTGCCGAGTTTTTCTATCCTTTCTTCTGTGTCTTTTTTGTGTGTCCCTATGTGTCTTGGAATGGCCTCCTTTTATAGGCTTTTGGTGGCCATGAGGGGAGTTTATGGGTCTTTAATGCATTAATTGCATTGACTCTCCATGATGGGAGGAGTTACAAGTTTTTAAATTTGTAACTCCTTTTTCTTGGATTTTGATTGGCCGTTGGAGAACAAAGGGCTTTTAATTGCATTTAAACTCCATAATAGGAGGAGTTACATGATTTAATGCCATGATTGCACTTGACTTGTAACTCCCATTTCTTGGCTTTTGATTGGGCTGTCCATAATAATGAGCAATTGACTACATTAATTTGTCATAAAATGGATCATTAACTGCATTAATTGGCCGCCAAAGCATTTGAAGAGTTGCAAGCTGTGCCATGCCTTTTGGAATTCTACCCACGACGTAGGAACCCTTGATCGCCGGTGGATCTTCATGCCCATTGTTTTCGGATGATCATGCAATTTTAGACATTAATTGCTACCAGTGGGCCGGTACCATCTGTCATGTTGATCTCTCAATCGGTCAGGCAGAAAGTGTGCTTTCTCGGTTGGCCGGTTGGTGATTTCGAAGTGTCCAATGATGAGCCCATGATCTTGACGGCGAATCCGTGATCTTGTCGAAGATTGACGGGTTTTGTGCCTCAAAAATCAGATTTTTGAAAAATTACAAAGGCCAAACATCTCGAAACGCGAAAAGAGACCAAGAATGGGTTTTTGGAGGAAATTCGGCGACCCGAATTTCCAGGGACGCCGTCGACCATGGTTTTTTTCGCTTTTTTCTTCTTTGATATCTTTCTTGGCATTTTTGCACATGTTTTGGCATTATTTCCCTGCATAAAACTTGATGAGAAGCAGTGCAGATCAAAGGGCAAAGTTTCTGATTTTCCGTGAATGTCGAAGACTTTGTCGCTGAGAGTTGCCAATTTACCGTTGGAAGCCAAAACTAGGTTAAACATTGTCGGAATGACCTGAAATTTGAGGTGAAGCCTCCTAGGCAATAATTAAGACCAACCACTGGCTTTCATTTGAGTTTTGAACCCGTGTAGGGTCCTGTCGCCAGTAGACTTGATTTTATCGCGAGGAAGATGCTGCGCTTTAATGTATGGTCAAACATTATCCGATTGACCTGAAATTTGACAGGGAGCCTATTGGAGTCATTTTAAGATGATCGATTACCTTCGATTTGGGAATCATGGTCCCAAGAGGCTCCGTCGCCGGGATGCCTAATTTAGCTTCTTGGAGGTTAAAGTCTAGTCGAATGTTGTCGAAATAACCTGAGATTTGACATATAGCCCCTTGGAAGTATTTTGAAATCACCTATGTGCTTTGTTTGATGAGTGATGGCCTCGGTAGTTCCCACCGCCGAGAGGCTTGGTTTTATTATTTGAAGGTTGATGTAGGGTCAAACGTTGTCGGTTCAACCTGAAACTTGATATAGAGCCATTTGGAAGTATTTTAAGACCATCCATAGGCTCTGATTGAAGATCTGATGTCTTTGATGCTGTCGCCGTCAGGAGACTGATTTTACTGCGACTTTTGCTTTTTGGGCTAAACGGTGTCTGAATGGCCTGGACTTTGATGTAGAGCCTTCTAGTTGCATTTTGAGCCCAACCGTGTGCTCTGTTTTGTGAATTAGGGTCTCCAACTTCACCGCCACTAGGAGCTCTTGTTCAGCTGCTAGAGGAGTGAAGTTAGGCTAAATAATGTCGGAATGGCCCGAAACTTCATGTGTACTCTTCTTATGGCTGTTTTGAAGAATCTTGCAGTTTTTGGATTATTCTGAGAGGATTCGATGCTTAAAGAATCATTGCTTGTTGCGGTCGGATACAGCTTCATGTAGCTTCTTGATGTTGGAAGTGTGTGAAGAGGCAAAGTGGCATTTTTGGTGTATGCATGCACGTTTGGGGTGAGAGGGGTAGTTTTATTGTTTTGTGCTGGGGAGGCAATTACTAAAAGGTCCTTCCTTGGTATTTTATAAATTAGGATAGGTACATGGGTATTTAGGTCTTTTATAAACCCCTTATATTAGTTCTAATTGCTAGCTAGGGCCTCTAACTAACAAACTCCTACAATTACAATTGACACCATCTAAAACCTATGAAACACAAAAAGAGCCTAATTCCTAGAAAATAGGCTAAGAGCATAGGAAAATACCTATCTACCCTTACTAAATGCTACTAATTAGCATAATTAGATAATCCATACTATAATTAATAATATTCAAATCAAAGTGAGGGTCCATAAGGGGTGGAGCCTCACAGTCTACATGTAAAACATCTATTCTACACAGATATGTTCTACAAAGATCTATTATTCGCGGATAAGATTTGCCAAACAAGCCCATGGTCTATTCTATTTTTCAATTTAGCTATAGCTTCTTTTTCATTGTTTAGCCTTTTTCCTTTTGCTTCAATATTATAGAAATCTTAAGGAGTTATTCCTTGGCGTTTTTGGTAAATTCTTTTTTTTTATAACCCAGGGCATCTCCCGCCTAGCCCAGCCTAGGAGCCTTTGGCCTCGAACTCGAGGGACACTTGATTATGGACAACGAGAAATAATCCCAGGGGCACATGCAAACTGTGAGAATCTGACCCCAGATTTCCTGATTTAGCATGTTTTAATCATGGATTAGTTTTTTCAGTGGGTTTACCGATTGTTTGATTGAACTTTTGAGTTTTATTATATTTTCTTTGGTTTTGGGAGCCAGTGAATCTAGACACTGACCGTATGGTCCTATTCGTTTTGTGTGGTCATTGTGGAAATATTCTTTTTGATTTCTAGAAATTTTCATTTTAGCTTCGTTTGACTAATTTCGCCATTCCCTACAACTTTCGTGTTCTTCACTCCGTGCCCATTCGAAGCTCTGAAAATCAGTTTTTCCAGCCCTGGGGGCAAAATCAGTCTTTTCACATTGAATATGGACCCAAATTTCAAGATCTCAGAACCTTGCCAAATATATACTTTTTAGAAACTAGATTTTGTGAGAAACATTTCTCTCTTCTTTGTCGATCGCATTTGAGGCACAAAAATTGATGTCTTAACACTTGAATCCACTATTTTGATCCCTTTGACCAAACAGTTGACTTTTCTGTGGACCCCGAAAGTATGTCAATATTAACCTTGTTGGAAAGATGATTTTATTTCGGACACTTTTCATGTTTTAAGTTTCTCGATCGGAGGTCTAGAAGGCCACCTAATCTCCATTGCAAGTTTTATTTGTTTCTAAGTGTGGTGGGGCCCACACCCACCCATTATAAAAAGTACCCCTCTCCTCTCTTCTCCCTCATCCGTTGCAGCCCAAAGGGGGGAGCTCTGCAACTGAGCTTCCCTCCCTTTTCTTCTTGTTTTCTCCTCCCCATTCATGGGGGAAACCCTTGCCATTTGGAAACCCAACCATGCCATCTTCTTCCCCTTCATCTCCTCTCTTGTTTGACACCATTTTTGAAGAAAACCAAGCTTTTCAAGATTTTCTTTGAGCTAGCCTTGCTTATTTGATGACTTTCTAGGTAAGAGATCCCTTCCATCTCCTATATTCTTATTTATTAGGCCTTGGAGGAGCTTCATTTCAATTATTGAAAACTCTCTCTTTGTATTTCTTGGTTTTGACATTTTAGGGCTTGTATTTGGGGGTTTTGTATAGGTGTTTGATTTTGAGCTTAAGAGGTGATTAGAGCTTAATTTGCTAGCTTTGGACCCAAGGTAAGTGGATGAAATGATTTATTATCATTGATCATATTTTATTCAAATGTTAGCTTTTACTAATGATCTTCATAACTTAAGCTTTACCTCATGACATGCTTTTATTGAGATTTGAAATACACTCATTAGTGTATCTTGTTAATATATTGCTTTCTTGAAAATGACATCTCATTTGTATTAAGTCTTGACTTGTTTCATGTAATGGATTCTCTTGGTTGAATGTGGATGGGATGAAGAGGTTGGATCCATTTTTATGGATGATTTGATGGAAGAGTGGATGAGGTGGAATGGTGGAATTGTAGTGATGGATTGGACGTTTTAATTAAGGAAATGGAGGAGCATTTAGCCCATTTTACTACAGGGATCTGACCCTTGAAAATGTGGAGAGCTTGGAGAAAGAAATGACTGAAAACGGCTTCAGAAATGCTGTGTCCGCAGCTGTCGGTCAGCTTGTCGGCTGACCGACATCCAACCGACAGCGAGCCGACAGCCCCTCGGCTCCAATTCTAGAGAGCTGCATTTTCTATCAAATTTCTGATGCTGTAGTGTCGGTCAACCGACATGTGAGCCGACACCCCTCGGTTCCAATTCCTGAGAGCTATTTTCTCCCCTTTCTGGACTCGGCTAGCCGTCGGTCAGCTTGTCGGTCAACCGACATGACCCTGTCGGTTAACCGACAAGCCAACCGAGGGTTGAACCGAAATCTCAATCTTGATGGATTTCTTTTGAAGAACTTGTGGGACTATATGGGAGAAGAATGTGGAACTATATTGAAGAAGAAACCTCATCATCTTAATATTGTTAAGATCCTTAGATTTGTCAATGTATGTAAGGTCCCGGAATGTTCTTAATTCAGAGTACCAAGTGTTTATCAAACCTAACATACGGAACCCTATGCACATTGATTTAAATCTTGGACCTTCAACACTTGACTCGGAGATTTATAGAATCCATTTGTACCTGATTTTACCAGATTTCACTTGTACATTTCAAGTTTCATGCCTTGTAACTAGTCTTGCCCCGAGCATGGTTTTTAGCATAATTGCTATCTTGTTCCTGATAACTAGTCTTGCCCCGGATATGGTTTTTTAGCATAATTGCTATCTTGTTCCTGCTTGACCTGAAATGATATGTCTTATGCCGATGAGCATCTTGCCCCGATATATATACGTATTGTTTTGTTTTCTTGCACGTGACCTATGAGTCGGGACCACTAAGCTTGGATCTTGTCTTGCTATCCGGTTCGCTACCGTGTTCCTGTCTTGCTATCTGTATATTATTATATAAAATCGTTGACTCTCCTCACCTCGTGTGACTGAGGTCAATGCCCTGACTTGCTCTCATCACTTTAGTGAGAGAGGATTTAGCTTCGTGTGGTTGCCATCTTGTCAGTTCCTTATTCTTGGTACCTTACTGTTTTATATTGTTCATGCCTTTACCTATTAAATGATGCATTGTCTTTTATGAAATTCATTATTTATATGCAGGTTTTCTACGCTCTTGCAAGGTATCATTGTTTTAAATTATTGCCATGTCATTTTACACGGGATTCTCGACTTGCTAAATATACATGTTTTATACATGCTTTAAAGACTACATGTTTTTGTCAAATGTACATGCCTCATCCATGCTTTTACATGAATACAGGATTTTATCAAATACCATGATTATCCTATGTTTTATTCTTCAGTACTTGTATTATATTTTCACCCACCTGCTAGACCGTCGTGTCTGACCCACTACTTTGGTACTCAGGTTCAGATTTCTTGCCCGAGATGAGTGCACGTTTCGGCTATGGAGCCATGAGCTTGCAGGTTGTTTTGTCGGCTATGTCATGTAGACATTGAGCTTGACATCGGAGTTACGTCACTTATGGGGTAGTGTTTATCTAGCTTGTTTTTATATGGCCTTTATTAGCCTTTTTCTTGCGATTGTAATTAATGCACATTGTTATTTGTAACTTGAACATATGTGGGAATGTAATATCCAGTTACCGTCAGCTCTGTATTTTGTTATAATGGTTTGTTCCAGTCTGGTATGATCATTGATAAGATAATTATATGCTTGGGTTGAGTGCGACACGGAATCCGATGGCCACGGACTTCGGGTCGCAACGCCACGAAAGCTTCTGCAAAAATATTCAGGATGTGTTGGAACGTGTTATCCTCACACATGCAGATCTTTGGAGAAACATAATCATTACTTAACTCCCAACAATTATCATGGCCCCTCAGGTTTGGGGTCGTGACAGACTGGTATCAGAGCGGGCAGGTTTCTAGGAAATAAAACACTCTAGGAACCTTAAGACGTGTGGTGAGGAATCGTTAGATTTGTGATCTTGTTTTGACTAGATGTTGTTTTGACGGATTCAAATTTGTTTTCCTTTCTAGTGGGGGAGACTCTCATTGTCTCTTCCCTTTTGTTCTTGCTTGGGAATTTGGGGGACCAAATTCTTTTCTAGTGGGGGAGGATTTAATGCCTCTGCTCTACATTCAGTGCCTTTTCCTTGTTTTCGCGCCAGAGAGTCAGAGTTTTGTGGTCTTAGCATGTGGTTCTCGAAGGATTTGGCAAAGTTTTAGCTCTTTCGGCATCACAGATATTAGCAGCAAGCGAAGAATTGTACAGTTGTTAGTTAATAAGAGGCGTGAGCAGCACTTCAAGACTATTTATAGTTGATTGAGGACCATCATGTGGCAAGCTAAGGCAGGTAAGTACAGATATTTGTGTTGAACTTGAGCCATCTTCCTAAGTCAAGAGACTCCAGAGACCTGACAAATGGTGGGTTTCAAGAAGGTTGAGGTGACATTCAGTTGATAGAGTTTCAAGTGGATGCCAAAAGTTCGAAATTTCTCGCGTATTGATGAACTTTTGACGAAGAATTGTTCGAGAAGGTTTAGCAATTGCGACTATGGTGATGAAGTCGACTCAGCAAAATGCGTTAGTGCGTGGTTAAAAGCATAGGAATTCAGTTTTCGGCAGCAGTAGAGAGAGTTGTATACAGAATTGATTGTTACTTGGTCACATGATAGAGTAGATTTCAAGGGTTTTACAGACTTCTAGGACATCAATTTGGACATAGTACAGATACGAGATGAAGAATCATAACCTATGGATAAGGTCAGTTGAAAGATCCAGAAAAGAAGGGGCACATGCACAAGACTTGAGGATGGTGAACCTGAAACAGAGGCAGAAGATTGAACAACCAAGGTTTGATTGAAATAATTTTGATATTTAAATGAAGAGTTGTAACCGTTTGAGTGTGATGAGTAGTAGACAAACATGTATAGTCGAGGACTGATCATCGTGCAAAGGACCAATGGCAACCGGAAGAAAGAGTTAGAGTAACAAAAACTTTTGGATATTTTGGAGCCTGGGTAGAAGACCGGAAGACAGAGATAGATTTCGACAGAAGCACACCCTACGAAGTTGGGACATGTGGAGTAGCATGACAGTTAGAGTGTTAACAGGTTTGGTCAGAGATGGAAACCTACAGAGTTGTGAACCTTGTGATTTCAACAAACAGACGGAGACAGCAGAAGTGTACCGAGGACTGGACGACGTTACCTGAAGTAAGACACATCTGGTAGTACTCAGCGTCACCAATTTTCTGAAGCCAAGAGTAGACAGAAGAATGAGACAATATTCCGAAGAATTAGTAAAAACATGTAATGGAACTCCAGGACTGACAGAGACAGGGTGACAGTACATCAGGATGAGTCAGAACTTCCATTCTCTTGGACCGACATTGATGGACAAGAGTAGCAGATTCGAGATCGTGTAAGAACATCTGAAGGGTGTTAGAGGTTTGTTGGAAGGATTCTTCGAATATTGATTGTGTCAGAGGAGCAAATTACCAAGTGAGGTTTGGACAGTTTGAGATCTTCAACCAAAATCAGAGAGTTTGACTGGGGATAGTGCAATTATACAGGAGCAGTGCAGATCATCAATGTATAGAGACAATTTTCAGCGGGTAAAACTCGAAAGAGATGTTCAGAGTTAGAGATTTCTAGAATTTGATGAGTTTTGTCAGAGAATTATTTAGGGATTTTCAACAAGTGCGGCCATGTGGAGGAGTAGACCCAGCAGGATGTGTCATTTGTATGGTTAGAAGCTTTTGGAGTTGAATTTTAGCAGCTAATGAAGGAGTTGATTGTAGAAAGGACCTCTACTTGATCGCCCGATGACAAAGATTTTCACAGATTTTATCGACATGAGGAACTTCGGATTTCAATGCATAGATATACGGAGCAGGAAATCAGTTATTTTGGATTTTGATTTGGGAAGGCAGATCTGGCAGGACAATTGCAAGAGTGCGTGCAGAGCTTCAATTGATGAAGAATGGTGAAGGGACAAGCATGTTAGTGTCAGAGACCGATTGTTGTACGGAGGATTGAGAGCACCAAACAGAAAGAGTTACAGCTAGCTAGAGTTCACCTTGAAGATTGTGCAGTAGATATGAGGCCGTAGCTTTGACAGTTGCGATGAGGTAGACAGAATGGTTCCAAGAATTTTCAATATCAAGGTGTTTAGAAGCAAGAGACTTGGTTGAATTTAGAAGGAGTCAGAGTTGGCAAATTTCTTGAGCAGTCAGATTGGCAGGGAAGTGACAGATTCGAGCCAATGGAAGAATGTTTGACGAATGTTGATAGTTGACCGAAGAGTTCTACAGCAAGGATGACTCAGCGAGTTCAGATGTTTTCGAGAGGACTGTTTTAGAGTTTTGAATTGTAGTTTTGTTTTCGAGGTGCTGGATTAATCTCCCCACTTGCTTTTGGATTTGTTTAGTTCATTTGGAGGACCAAATGTTCTAAGTGGGGGAGGATGTGAGAACCCGACCCCAGATTTCCTGGTTTAGCATGTTTTAATCATGGATTAGTTTTCTCAGTGGGTTTACCGATTGTTTGATCGAATTTTTGAGTTTTATTATATTTTCTTTGGTTTTGGGAGCTAGTGAATCTAGACACTGACCGTAGGGTCCTATTCGTTTTGTGTGGTCATTGTGGAAATATTCTTTTTGATTTCTAAAAATTTTCATTTTAGCTTCGTTTGACTAATTTCGCCATTCCCTACAACTTTCGTGTTCACTCCGTGCCCATTCGAAGCTCCGAAAATCAGTTTTTCCAGCCTTGGGGGGCAAAATCAGTTTTTTCACATTGAATATGGACCCAAATTTCGAGATCTCAGAACCTTGCCAAATATATACTTTTTCGAAACTAGATTTTATGAGAAACATTTCTCTCTTCTTTGTCGATCGCATTCGAGCACAGAAATCGATGTCTTAACACTTGAATCCATTATTTTGATCCATTTGACCAAACAGTTGACTTTTTCTGTGGACCCCGGAAGTATGTCAATATTAACCTTGTTGGAAAGATAATTTTATTTCAGACACTTTTCATGTTTTAAGTTTCTCGATCCGATGTCTAGAAAGCCTCCTAATCTCCATTGCAAGTTTTATGTGTTTCTAAGTGTGGTGGGGCCCACACCCACCCATTATAAAAAGTACCCCTCTCCTCTCTTCTCAGTTCTCCCTCATCCGTTGCTGCCCAAAGGGGGGAGCTCTGCAACTGAGCTTCCCTCCCTTTTCTTCTTGTTTTCTCCTCCCCATTCATGGGGGAAACCCTTGCCATTTGGAAACCCAACCATACCATCTTCTTCCCCTTCATCTCCTCTCTTGTTTGACACCATTTTTGAAGAAAACCAAGCTTTTCAAGATTTTCTTTGAGCTAGCCTTGCTTATTTGAAGACTTTCTAGGTAAGAGATCCCTTCCATCTCCTAGATTCTTATTTATTAGGCCTTGGAGGAGCTTCATTTCAATTATTGAAAACTCTCTCTTTGTATTTCTTGGTTTTGACATTTTAGGGCTTGTATTTAGGGGTTTTGTATAGGTGTTTCATTTTGAGCTTAAGAGGTGATTAGAGCTTAATTTGCTAGCTTTGGACCCCAGGTAAGTGGATGAAATGATTTATTATCATTGATCATATTTTATTCAAATGTGAGCTTTTAATAATGATCTTCATAAATTAAGCTTTACCTCATGACATGCTTTTATTGAGATTTGAAATACACTCATTAGTGTATCTTGTTAATATATTGCTTTCTTGAAAATGACATCTCATTTGTATTAAGTCTTGACTTGTTTCATGTAATGGATTCTCTTGGTTGAATGTGGATGGGATGAAGAGGTTGGATCCATTTTTATGGATGATTTGATGGAAGAGTGGATGAGGTGGAATGGTGGAATTGTAGTGATGGATTGGACGTTTTAATTAAGGAAATGGAGGAGCATTTAGCCCATTTTACTACAGGGATCTGACCCTTGAAAATGTGGAGAGCTTGGAGAAAGAAATGACTGAAAATGGCCTCAGAAATGCTGTGTCCGCAGCTATTGGTCAGCTGTCGGTCAGCTTGTGGGCTGACCGACATCGAGCCGACAGCCCCTCGGCTCCAATTCCAGAGAGCTACATTTTCTGTCAAATTTCTGATGCTGTAGTGTCGGTCAACCGACATGTGAGCCGACACCCCTCGGTTCCAATTCCCGAGAGCTGTTTTCTCCCCTTTTTGGACTCGGCTAGCCGTCGGTCAGCTTGTCGGTCGACCGACATGACCCTGTCGGTTAACCGACAAGCCAACCGAGGGTTGACCGAAATCTCAATCTTGATGGATTTCTTTTGAAGAACTTGTGGGACAATATGGGAGAAGAATGTGGAACTATATTGAAGAAGAAACCTCATCATCTTAATATTGTTAAGATCCTTAGATTTGTCAATGTATGTAAGGTCCCGGAATGTTCTTAATTCTTAAAGAGTACCAAATGTTTATCAAACCTAACATACGGAACCCTATGCACAGTGATTTAAATCTTGGACCTTCAACACTTGACTCGGAGATTTATAGAATCCATTTGTACCTGATTTTACTGGGTTTCACTTGTACATTTCAAGTTTCGTGCCTTGTAACTAGTCTTGCCCCGGGTATGGTTTTTAGCATAATTGCTATCTTGTTCCTGATAACTAGTCTTGCCCCGGATATGGTTTTTAGCATAATTGCTATCTTGTTCCTGCTTGACCTGAAATGATATGTCTTATCCGGATGAGCATCTTGCCCCGATATATGTATACGTATTGTTTGTTTTCTTGCACGTGACCTATGAGTCGGCACCACTAAGCTTGGATCTTGTCTTGCTATCCGGTTCGCTACCGTATTCCTGTCTTGCTATCTGTATATATTATATAAAATCGTTGACTCTCCTCACCTCGTGTGACTGAGGTCAATGCCCTGACTTGCTCTCATCACTTTAGTGAGAGAGGATTTAGCTTCGTGTGGTTGCCATCTTGTCAGTTCCTTATTCTTGGTACCTTACTATTTTATATTGTTCATGCCTTTACCTATTAAATGATGCATTGTCTTTTACGAAATTCATTATTTATAAACAGGTTTTCTACGCTCTTGCAAGGTATCATTGTTTTAAATTATTGCCATGTCATTTTACATGGGATTCTCGACTTGTTAGATATAAATGCTTTAAAGAATACATGTTTTTTGTCAAATGTACATGCCTCATCCATGCTTTTACATGAATACATGATTTTGTCAAATACCATGATTATCCTATGTTTTATTCTTCAGTACTTGTATTATCTTTTCACCCGCCTGCCAGACCGTCGTGTCTGACCCACTACTTTGGTACTCAGGTTCTGATTTCTTGCCGAGATGAGTGCACGTTTTGGTTATGGAGCCATGAACTTGCAGGTAGTTTTGTCGGCTATGTCATGTAGACATTGAGCTTGACATCGGAGCTATGTCACATATGGAGTAGTGTTTATTCTAGCTTGTTTTTATATGGCCTTTATTAGCCTTTTCTTGGGATTGTAATTAATGTACATTGTTATTTGTAACTTGAACATATGTGGGAATGTAATATCCAGTTACTGTCAGCTCTGTATTTAGTTATAATGGTTTGTTCCAGTCTGGTATGATCATTGATAAGATAATTATATGCTTGGGGTTGAGGTGCGACACGGAATCCGATGGCCACGGACTTCGGGTCACAACGCCACGAAAGCTTCCGCAAAAATATTCAGGATGTGTTGGAACGTGTTATCCTCACACACGCGGGATCTTGGGAGAAACATAATCATTACTTAACTCCCAACAATTCTCACGGCCCTCCGGTTTGGGGGTCGCGACACAAACCCTCCAATCCACATGCATCAGGCAATTGGTAAACTCATTTTGCTTGTGAAGTGAGGCGAATGGTCATTTCAAAGGACAATGAAAGAAAATTTGTCAAATCAAAAGGTACCATGTTTCAGAAAGTGTAAGACCCCGACCCGAGTGACCGCGATTAGCATTGATTAAGTTTGTTTTATCTCTAAGTGACTTTAGTGGTTTTGGGTTTAGTTTGGGATTAGAATAGCTTTTATATAGCTTTGGGAAATTTTGAGAGCCTTCTTGACTTAGTGGGGCCCTTTGGTGGTTCCTTTAGTGACTTTGCGTGAACTTGGGG
>CM022947.1:51432401-51539091 GCA_012931725.1 Litsea cubeba | reverse complement strand
ATAATTTTATAATTCAAAATAAGCCTTAAAGAAGATGCATAAATCCATTGTTTAAACACTACACGGATAAATCATAAACATTAAGGAAAACATAACAAGGATGAAAACAGCACGAAAATCACTCTCACCAAGAAAAGGAACAACACCAAAACTGAAGTATACTCTTGCACCTGCATGTTGTCCAATCTAATATCTTGTGAGTCGGTAAAGCCCTCAACGTTCCCTTTGCTGCCAAAAATTTATCTTGACTACAACTAACCATCCACTTGGTATTACCGCCGAATCAACTACACTGGCTAAGCTGCACGTCACGGAAATTCTCAACCAAAACTGCGACAAGGCTCATTAAATCTGGGAAATCCCTGAGTTTCTTGTACCAACTTCTAGTCTTACTAACTAAGAGTCACTTCTCCCTTCATAAAATCAATAGCTGATATGCCTTTTACAGTCCTTCATCTTGGAAAGATGGTCGGAGTCCACCCAAAAATCCACATTTACTTACCTTGGTACGCTGCATGACGATCCTTGATTAGCTGAGAGGGGATCTTCAAATGCTGCTCAAGTCCTACTTTGGCTGGCAAATGCACATGTCTTCTCTCATTAACCACATGAAGATGCTGAAGGCTGAAAGTCTGCTGATGTTCTCCGAAAACAACATACCAAGTCCAGAGGGTTCTCAGTCTCCGACACAAGCACAGACAAAAGACACTGAACAAGAGTATGGAGACTTTAAATTCTCCACCACTAAGGAGGAGGAAATTTGGTCATCCAAATCTCCTAACAACAGAACTAAAAGAAAAGACAAGCAAAATCTCCCGAACTGAAAGAAAAGCCGACTCAAATCCAAAGAAACAAAGACACGAGAAAACAAATCGACACAATCTAACGAATCCTCACCAACGTCTTAATGTCTCTAGAGTATTTTATTTCCTAGAAACTAACCTGGCTCTGATACCAAACCTGTCACACCCCGAAACTGGGCCTGCAGTGATCCGACCTCGGGGTGCGAAATTTTGGGATAAATTTGAAACTTTTTGTTATAGTTCCCAAGATCCGCGTGAATGAGGATAATCACATTCCAACACAATCAGAGTATATTTTTCGCGGAAGCTAAACATGGTGTTACGACCCGGAATCCGTGGCCATCGGGTTCCGTGTCGCACGCAACCAATTCCATAAAGCCATCATATAAGCAGACTGGCATAAATCATATATCAGAACACACTGAGCTGGTAGTAACAAGACTAATTAATTCCCACATATTCAAGTTACAATTAACAAATGTCTTAATTACAAACCCAAAGAAAAAGGCTGATAAAGCCATACAAAAATATATCCAACTAACAGAAATACTACCCTCAAAGATTTGATACGAACTCCGGTGCCGAACTTGACATCTAGATGATATCAATGGGCAGCCTCTCACGTCAGACCGGCGGTCCCACCGCCTCCTCTGATCAAACACCTAAAAACAGAAAGAGAAGAAACTGGCACCAAACAAAAAGGGTCAGACACGACGGTCTGGCAAGCAAATAAACAAATAATATGAAATAAAAGAACATACAAAACCTGATGAAATCATCGTAAAAACCGAATAAAGAGTCTAGACAATAATGACAATAAAGTATGCTAAAACGATCGAAAGACTGAACATAAGTATCAAAGCAAATAAAGGAACAGTCTCTGAAACATAAGTATCTCGAAAAGATAACAGTCTAATAAAACATTTAATAGTCGGAAATACATTTCAAATCCTGAATAATAGCGACAATATGATAAATGATCGATATCGTAAACATTAACCAAATCAACGCATAAAGAGTATAACCAACAAGAATCATAAAATAAAGTAATATGCAGATAAAACCTTGGCGACCACAATAGCTAAATCCTCCTATTACCCGAAGTAACAAGAGCACACAGAACGTAGCCACTGAACGTGGTACTAGAAATAGGATCAGACCGTAGCCATACAAATGGGACCGGCAGATCAAAAATCAGAACCGTAGCCATACAAATGGGACCGCAGATAAAACCGTTGCCATGGTCGGTAACAGACAGAATCCAAGCTGCAGCTGGCGGACAATTAAAGATCCCAAGCCGGGTGATCAGCCCGACAAGGTGACCTAAGCCTAGTGGTGCCTTTAGTTTTCAAAACTCGAACCGATACGAATCAAAACCATAATACTAATCCCTTTGGCTCAGGGGCTCACACCACATAGCTCTGGCCCCGTCTTGCCTCGAGGTTTTATTTTCGAAATCATAGCCTCTTTGGCTCATGGGCTCGCACTACAAAGCTCTGGCCCAGTCTTGCCTCGAGGTTTTTATTCCAAAATACTAGTCTTATCAAAATAGTAATCTCATCGAAGAAATCCCGAATGTGACGAACATACTCCAATCTCTTTTCAAATCGAATCGGAGAAAACATACGAATTTCGATGGTGAACCGTTCAAATACATATCAAAGTGATTTGTATAAAATCATACGGTCAATCCTTTCGAACATGGAAAGCCACATGATTTTATAGCAAATCACCGATGCTATTCAAATTAGTTTACCAAAAAGTGCAAAATACAAATACCAACATATTTTTCTAACTTGAAATGGAATGGATAGTGGAGAATGACTTAATGCCTTGCCAAGGAACCATCTCAATGCACATTTAACCTTAAACATTAATCATTAACGAGTGAGTTTGATGCCAATGAAAATCCATAATATTTAAATGATAAAGTGCGCATTAAGACTCGAACGGTTCCCGGGTAATTTTACATACGTTCATTCTCTCATTGGTCCCATTCCCTTTCACAAATTATTCAAGCAGTACAAGTAAATCCAAACTCTTTAAAACAGGCCTATAGTTGGCCTTAAACCGAGCCCACAACAGTCCCTTAATAACAGTCCAAAACTGACCTTGAATAGCCCACAAACAAGTTTTTAACACAGCCCAAAACTAATCTTTTAATGGCCCACAAAACAAACTTTAAAACAGCCCCAAAACTGAACCTTTAATGGTCCAAGAAATAAGTTTTGAAACAAGCCCAACTAACCATGAAACAGGCCCACCAACAAGTTTTAAAATAGCCCCAAAACCAACTTGAATGGCCCCACAAAACAAACTTTAAAAGCAGCCCAAAACTAATCTCAACCAGGCCCACAAAATAAGTTTTAAATCTGTCCAATATCAGGCCCAAAGATGACCCAAAAATCAGGTTTTAAAATGGCCCCAAAACCATCTTGAATCAGGCCCAAAAAGTCCCTCAAAAATCCCCCCAAACCAGGCCCTGAAAAGGGCCCAGAACTGGGCTGGGTCCGCTCGAGCGGGCCTGGAGCAGACCCTGCCAGATGCTGGGCTCGCTAGAGCGAGACCAGGCTCGCTCTAGCGAGCCTGCCCTCTGTTTGACATGGCTGGAAGTGCGTTTCAGCACTGTTTGGGGTGATTTTTCATCCCTTTTGAAACCTCTTTTTCCCTCCTTCACATCCAACAACTTTCCAACATTAAGAATCAGATTGATCAAGCCTCATTCATTCTCCATTCAACATTAAATCAAAATATCACATCTCATTTACAGATTTTTCATGAAAATCAGAAATAATTCATAAGTAGATGTAAAAACTGAACTGAACTTTCACATGGAGAGTTCTTAACAAAGAAACCAGGCTTTTCCATGCTAATCTAAACAAAGTCATTTCCAAAACTGAGCATAAATCAAACACTACAATCTTCTAAAAAAAAAATCCAGCTTTAAACAACTAATCAGATCATTCAAATGGAACACATTTTTCAAATCAAAAACTATATAAACAAGATTCAAATGCATGCATTTCATCAATTTATTCACTTTCCTTAGCCCAATGTCAAACCAAAAATCTCCTCAAGAATCTCTTCCTACAGCTGAACCGAGCTCTACAAAAAGCCCCAAGAAAGACACCTCAAAAATCCAACCAAAATCTTGAAAACAAAGACCCAATTCGAAAATGGGTTTGCATGTTTGAAAAACGGATTATTTAGGAGCTGAAAGACTCCATTGAAGAGATGAAGAGGAGTTCTTACCTGAAGCTATCCAAACAAGAAGCAAGGAAGAAGAAGAGGTAGTAGTCCAGCTGAAATCCTCAAATAAATGGGTGCAATGGAGAGCTAGGAAGGAGAGGAAGAAGATGGTGCTCTCAGATTTTCAATCCAAGCTCAAATGGCTAACATGCAAGGAGGAGAAAGATGAAAGGAGAAGAGGTTTTCTCTCTGGTTTCTGAGTGCTGAAACTGAAAATGGGTTACAGATTTGAAAAACGTGAGTGAGGGAGATGGGTTGATAAAGTTGAGTGGAAAGTGGGCCCCACCAGGTCTAAAACTTGCAATGGCTAAAACATCATCTTGGGGGCCCCCGGACGAGATCGACGAAGAAGGATAACATGATTCTCAAAAAATCTATTTTCTAAAAAGTATATTTTCCCCACTTTCTGAAATTTTCGAAATTCATGGACAGATTTAGTGTGAAAAGTCATTTTTGCCCTTTTTCCTCGCAAAACGCATTTTCTGATTATCAAATCATAATGGTCAAAAACATGAAGTTGTTAAACTTCATAAAATAAGTCAAAATACACCAAATTCAGAATTTTTAGAAATCAAAAGTAATTTCTCATAAAAAAAATACGTATCGTAATAAACCGGGTCAAACCAAAGTCAACGGTCTTCAAAATTTCAAAGGCTATGGAAAAATCCAATCAAACTCAAAAACAAGGTCATACTAAATCAAATCTCACTTAAAAAGCCAAATCACGATTAAATCAATACTAAACAAAAGAACTGGGGTCGGGATCTTACAATAACCTCAGGTTTTTAGAGGACAAAGACCAAAAGGACGGTCCTATGTCCAATAAAAAGCCGAGTAGACGGGCTGAAAAGCCACATCTAAGCCATTGGAGGCAGGAGGAGAAGGCAAGGACCTTGGGGGGGGGGTACCCCCAAGGGACTTTTGTCACCTTGTAGCGGTGGCCGGTGTAGAACTTCCGCATAGTTTTCTCTCTTTCCTTCTCTGAATTTCTTTGCTTCTGTCTGTGATTCGTTGTCTGTGATTCGTTGTCTGTCCTTTCTTCCTGGAGTGCTCTCCTATTTATTGGCTTTTTGATAGCCATTTAGGAGGGTTTATGGGCTTTTATTGTCATTAAGCCGCATAATGGGAGGAGTTACAAAATTGAATTTTTTATTTTGTAACTCCTTTTTCTTGGCTTCTGATTGGCCGGAGGAGATTGAGGGCATTTAATCGCCTTTAATCGCCATGATGGGAGGAGTTTCATGAGTTAAATGCCATGAATCTCTTGACTTGTAACTCCCGAATGCTTGCTTCTGATTTGTCCGTCCAAAGAAATGGATTAATGACTGTAATAAAGCTAGTCATTAATCACATTAAGTGGTCGCCGAGCATCTGAAGAGTCGCAGGCCGTTGCCGCGTCTTTTGGGATTCTTCTGGTGATGATCATCGATGGATCTTCATGTAGATCGACATCAGATGACCATGTAATTTCAGGTGTTTGTTGCCAATAGCGGGTCGGTGCCATCTGTCCTGTCGATTTCTTGATCGGTCGGGTAGAAAGCACACTTTTTTTGGTTGACCCGGGTGGCGATCAATATTGTTTTCGATACTCTTGATGATTAACCCGTGTTTTGGATGGATGTCAGAGGACTTGGTGTCTCAAAAGCATGAATTTTGGAAAGTATCAGAGGCTGGGCTCTTCGAATCGTGAAAAAACGGCGAAAACCGGGGTTTCCGGGGCCTTCCCGGTGACCCTGGGCTCCAAGGTCGCCGGCGACCCTGGCCCAGGGTCGCAGGGGCCTGCGACCCTGGGGGGGTTTTCCCCCCCTTTGTGTCCCGTTTTGTGTCCGTTTTTTGCTGTTTTTTCGATTCTTCTTCTTCTGTATTTTTCCTTGGACATCTTGACCATTTATTGGCCTGATTTCTTTGTAGGAAACCTGATGAGAATCCTTGCATTTTATTTTGCAAAGTTTCCAATTTCCTGAGAAAGCCGAAGACTTTGTCGCGCAGAGCTACTGATTTTCCGTTAGAAGCTGAAACTGGGTCAAACGATGTCGGAATGACCTGAAATTTGGTGTGAAGCCTCCTGAGCAATAAATAAGACCAACCATAGGCTTTTGTTTGAGTTTTGAAGCCGTTTGGGGTCCTATCACCAGTAGACTTGCTTTTGTCGCGATGAAGATGTCGCGGTTTGATGTGCGGTCAACCGATGTCCGATTGACTTGAAATTTGACAGGGAACCTATTGGAGTCATTTTAAGATGATCCATAGGCTCTGTCTTGGAAACCATAGTCCCGGAGAGTTTGCCGCCGAGAGGCCTGATTTGGCTTCCGAGCGTCAAACTATGGTCAAATGTTGTGGAAATGACCTGAAATTTGACGTGTAGCCCTTTATAAGCATTTTGAAGCCGTCCATGTGCTCTATCTGATGAGTAATGGCCTCGGTGGTTCTCGCCGCCGAGAGGCTTGATTTAGCTTATTCGAGGGTTGATGTAGGGTCAAACGTTGTCGGTTTGACTCGGAACTTGACGTGGAGCCTTTTGGAAGTATTTTGAGACCATCAATCGACTCTGATCGAAGATTTGGTGTCTCCGATGCTTTTGCCGCCGAGAGCTCCTTTTCGGCTGTCGGAGAAGCGAAGTTAGGCCAAATGATTTTGAAATGGCCCGAAACTTCTTGTGTACTCCTCTTTTGGCTGTCTTGAAGGTTCTTGCAGTTTTTGTTTGATTTTGACAAGATTTGATTTTTTGGAAGTAGCATTGCCTATTTATGGCAGGTTGCGACTTCATGTAGCTCTTTGGATCTTGAAGAGGCAAAGTGACATTTTTGGTGTCAACAGTGTGTCCGGTCGACATCATGGCTTGGATGTCGACCGCACACATAGGAATTTCTAGACAATCTTCTAGCAGGCAAAGTGCTAGATTTTGTCATTTTGCAGTGTGTTCGGTAAACATCTTGGCCTAGATGTCGATCAGGTACACTAGAATGTGAGCCTAAATGAGATTTCCAATTCCCAATTTCAACTCCGGCATTTCTTTGTATCCAGTCGACATCATACCCAAGGATGTTGAATGGGTTCACTAATTTTCTAGGACTGAGAGAGAAATCAGCTCCTAGTTATTTTTCTGAAGGTCCTTTGTTTCCAATCGACATCACCCCTAGGGTGTCGACCGGGTACACTAGAATTCCAGAATTCTAGAGCTTTTTCCATTCAATCCGATTTCCATCAAAACTCCATCCAATCTCGTCCATCCATCATGGAAACATACATAAACATTAAAAACACTTTAATCATCGTCAAACCATCCTCAATTAGGCTATTGATCTTCCAAATGAGAAATCCCATTCATCAATGGCCAAAACCACGAAAACAAGCTCAAAAGGTAGATCTATGCAATTGATCATCAATTGAATTGAAATGTTAGATTCAAAAGAAGGAAAACATGCATTCTATGCTAAATAAGTATATTGCATTTGCCTCTAATCCAATAGCAATGAAAATGACGAGTAGAAGAGAAACCTAAGCTCCAAAATAGAAAACAAGCTACTAAGGTCTTCCAATCTCTTAATTAGCCCCAAAACACAAATCTGAAGAGATCTCTAACACCTAACCCCAAAACCACAAGAGAATTGCAATAAGGAAGTGAATATAGAGAGAGAAAGAGATATTTCTATGGAAATTGAACTAGAAAAAGAGAAATACCTTTCTTTGTAGAGAGAGAAGAGATCCTTAGAGAAGATAGTAGCTGGAACTAATAGTAACTCTCCTTCTTCTTTTTGCTAGGAGCTTAGATCTAAGGATTCAAGAGAGAGAAAGGGAGGGAAATCTTGGTGGGAAATGGGAGAGCAGAGAGAAGAGAGGGAAATGAGAGAATGAGGCACTGATGGTCTCGCTTATTCGCTCGTGGGACTATTTGGGTCAGCGAACATGAGAGTCCGTAGGGTCCAATCCTTTCGTAACCGGAGACAAAGTGAACATCAACTTATTTTTGTATGGGTATGCCAAATTTTCTACTCTACTTGGAATTGATGAGTGGTGGTCTGTAGATCCACCTTCACAAGTAGAAAAGAA
This sequence comes from Litsea cubeba, assembly GCA_012931725.1. Lineage (NCBI taxonomy): Eukaryota > Viridiplantae > Streptophyta > Magnoliopsida > Laurales > Lauraceae > Litsea > Litsea cubeba. Next base: position 51,530,989 of record CM022947.1, on the reverse strand, counting down.
AATTAACTTTTTTATAACTTTTATTGCACTTGTGTTAAGAAAAGAGACATGATTTGATTTGAATGCTGTGAAAGGCAATTTTTCATTTGTTTGCCGTGAAAGGCGATGTTTTTGCCGTGAAAGGCAATTTACAATTCTTATCAAAAGAAAAGACAAGATTTGTGATTTTTTTATGTCTCTTTAAGAAATACAAAATACAATAAAAAGTAAGAAAGGGGGATCTAACTCTTAGGAGATTGCAGGGACTCGTTCAGATTGACGATCGCAAGTCATGTTTGGACTTCGTCGTCATCCTTCAGATGATAACAGAGGATGCCTTTGTTTATTTTGGCTCGACTTGAACCTCAGATTTTTAGAGAATAAGGACCAAGAGGAGGTCCTATATCCAACAAAAATCAAAGTAGATGGGTTGAAAAGCCAAGTCTAAGCCATAGAGACAGAGGGAGAAGGCCTTGTTTTGGGGGGGGGGGGGGGTGGCCCTGGTGGGACTTTAGTAGGAGATTGCAGGGACTCGTTCAGATTGACGATCGCAAGTCATGTTTGGACTTCATCGTCATCCTTCAGATGATAACAGAGGATGCCTTTGTTTCTTTTGGCTCGACTTGAACCTCAGATTTTTAGAGAATAAGGACCAAGAGGAGGTCCTATATCCAACAAAAATCAAAGTAGATGGGTTAAAAAGCCAAGTCTAAGCCATGGAGACAGAGGGAGAAGGCCTTGTTTGGGGGGGAGGGGGGTGGTGGCCCTGGTGGGACTTTAGTAGGAGATTGCAGGGACTCATTCAGATTGACGATTGCAAGTCATGTTTGGACTTCGTCGTCATCCTTCAGATGATAACAGAGGATGCCTTTGTTTCTTTTGGCTCGACTTGAACCTCAGATTTTTAGAGAATAAGGACCAAGAGGAGGTCCTATATCCAACAAAATCAAAGTAGATGGGTTGAAAAGCCAAGTCTAAGCCATGGAAACAAAGGGAGAAGGCCTTGTTTGGGGGGGGGGGGGGGGTGGCCCTGGTGGGACTTTAGTGACCTTGTAGTGGTGGTCGCTGCAGAACTTCTTCAATGGAGGAGAGGTTGTCGTAGCACTTTGCCGAGTTTTTCTATCCTTTCTTCTGTGTCTTTTTTGTGTGTCCCTATGTGTCTTGGAATGGCCTCCTTTTATAGGCTTTTGGTGGCCATGAGGGGAGTTTATGGGTCTTTAATGCATTAATTGCATTGACTCTCCATGATGGGAGGAGTTACAAGTTTTTAAATTTGTAACTCCTTTTTCTTTGATTTTGATTGGCCGTTGGAGAACAAAGGGCTTTTAATTGCATTTAAACTCCATAATAGGAGGAGTTACATGATTTAATGCCATGATTGCACTTGACTTGTAACTCCCATTTCTTGGCTTTTGATTGGGCTGTCCATAATAATGAGCAATTGACTACATTAATTTGTCATAAAATGGATCATTAACTGCATTAAGTGGCCGCCAAAGCATTTGAAGAGTTGCAAGCTGTGCCATGCCTTTTGGAATTCTACCCACGACGTAGGAACCCTTGATCGCCGGTGGATCTTCATGCCCATTGTTTTCGGATGATCATGCAATTTTAGACATTAATTGCTACCAGTGGGCCGGTACCATCTGTCATGTTGATCTCTCAATCGGTCAGGCAGAAAGTGTGCTTTCTCGGTTGGCCGGTGGTGATTTCAAAGTGTCCAATGATGAGCCCATGATCTTGACGGCGAATCCGTGATCTTGTCGAAGATTGACGGGTTTTGTGCCTCAAAAATCAGATTTTTGAAAAATTACAAAGGCCAAACATCTCGAAACGCGAAAAGAGACCAAGAATGGGTTTTTGGAGGAAATTCGGCGACCCGAATTTCCAGGGACGTCGTCGACCATGGTTTTTTTCGCTTTTTTCTTCTTTGATATCTTTCTTGGCATTTTTGCACATGTTTTGGCATTATTTCCCTGCATAAAACTTGATGAGAAGCAGTGCAGATCAAAGGGCAAAGTTTCTGATTTTCCGTGAATGTCGAAGACTTTGTCGCTGAGAGTTGCCAATTTACCGTTGGAAGCCAAAACTAGGTTAACATTGTCGGAATGACCTGAAATTTGAGGTGAAGCCTCCTGGGCAATAATTAAGACCAACCACTGGCTTTCATTTGAGTTTTGAACCCGTGTAGGGTCCTGTCGCCAGTAGACTTGATTTTATCGCGAGGAAGATGCTGCGCTTTAATGTATGGTCAAACGTTATCCGATTGACCTGAAATTTGACAGGGAGCCTATTGGAGTCATTTTAAGATGATCGATTACCTTCGATTTGGGAATCATGGTCCCAAGAGGCTCCGTCGCCGGGATGCCTAATTTAGCTTCTTGGAGGTTAAAGTCTAGTCGAATGTTGTCGAAATAACCTGAGATTTGACATATAGCCCCTTGGAAGTATTTTGAAATCACCCATGTGCTTTGTTTGATGAGTGATGGCCTCGGTAGTTCCCACCGCCGAGAGGCTTGGTTTTATTATTTGAAGGTTGATGTAGGGTCAAACGTTGTCGGTTCAACCTGAAACTTGATATAGAGCCATTTGGAAGTATTTTAAGACCATCCATAGGCTCTGATTGAAGATCTGATGTCTTTGATGCTGTCGCCGTCGGGAGACTGATTTTGCTGCGACTTTTGCTTTTTGGGCTAAACGGTGTCAGAATGGCCTGGACTTTGATGTAGAGCCTTCTAGTTGCATTTTGAGCCCAACCGTGTGCTCTGTTTTGTGAATTAGGGTCTCCAACTTCACCGCCACTAGGAGCTCTTGTTCAGCTGCTAGAGGAGTGACGTTAGGCTAAATAATGTCGGAATGGCCCGAAACTTCATGTGTACTCTTCTTATGGCTGTTTTGAAGAATCTTGCAGTTTTTGGATTATTCTGAGAAGATTCGATGCTTAAAGCATCATTGCTTGTTGCGGTCGGATACAGCTTCATGTAGCTTCTTGATGTTGGAAGTGTGTGAAGAGGCAAAGTGACATTTTTGGTGTATGCATGCACGTTTGGGGTGAGAGGGGTAGTTTTATTGTTTTGTGCTGGGGAGGCAATTACTAAAAGGTCCTTCCTTGGTATTTTATAAATTAGGATAGGTACATGGGTATTTAGGTCTTTTATAAACCCCTTATATTAGTTCTAATTGCTAGCTAGGCCTCTAACTAACAAAACTCCTACAATTACAATTGACACCATCTAAAACCTATGAAACACAAAAAGAGCCTAATTCCTAGAAAATAGGCTAAGAGCATAGGAAAATACCTATCTACCCTTACTAAATGCTACTAATTAGCATAATTAGATAATCCATACTATAATTAATAATATTCAAATCAAAGTGAGGGTCCATAAGGGGTGGTGCCTCACAGTCTACATGTAAAACATCTATTCTACACAGATATGTTCTACAAAGATCTATTATCCGCGGATAAGATTTGCCAAACAAGCCCATGGTCTATTCTATTTTTCAATTTAGCTATAGCTTCTTTTTCATTGTTTAGCCTTTTTCCTTTTGCTTCAATATTATAGAAATCTTAAGGAGTTATTCCTTGGCGTTTTTGGTAAATTCTTTTTTTTTATAACCCAGGGCATCTCCCGCCTAGCCCAGCCTAGGAGCCTTTGGCCTCGAACTCGAGGGACACTTGATTATGGACAACGAGAAATAATCCCAGGGGCACATGCAAACTGTGAGAATCCGACCCCAGATTTCCTGGTTTAGCATGTTTTAATCATGGATTAGTTTTTTCAGTGGGTTTACCGATTGTTTGATTGAACTTTTGAGTTTTATTATATTTTCTTTGGTTTTGGGAGTCAGTGAATCTAGACACTGACCGTATGGTCCTATTCGTTTTGTGTGGTCATTGTGGAAATATTCTTTTTGATTTCTAGAAATTTTCATTTTAGCTTCGTTTGACTAATCTCGCCATTCCCTACAACTTTCGTGTTCACTCCGTGCCCATTCGAAGCTCTGAAAATCAGTTTTTCCAGCCCTGGGGGCAAAATCAGTCTTTTCACATTGAATATGGACCCAAATTTCAAGATCTCAGAACCTTGCCAAATATATACTTTTTAGAAACTAGATTTTGTGAGAAACATTTCTCTCTTCTTTGTCGATCGCATTCGAGGCACAAAAATTGATGTCTTAACACTTGAATCCACTATTTTGATCCCTTTGACCAAACAATTGACTTTTTCTGTGGACCCCGGAAGTATGTCAATATTAACCTTGTTGGAAAGATGATTTTATTTCGGACACTTTTCATGTTTTAAGTTTCTCGATCGGAGGTCTAGAAGGCCACCTAATCTCCATTGCAAGTTTTATTTGTTTCTAAGTGTGGTGGGGCCCACACCCACCCATTATAAAAAGTACCCCTCTCCTCTCTTCTCCCTCATCCGTTGCAGCCCAAAGGGGGGAGCTCTGCAACTGAGCTTCCCTCCCTTTTCTTCTTGTTTTCTCCTCCCCATTCATGCGGGAAACCCTTGCCATTTGGAAACCCAACCATACCATCTTCTTCCCCTTCATCTCCTCTCTTGTTTGACACCATTTTTGAAGAAAACCAAGCTTTTCAAGATTTTCTTTGAGCTAGCCTTGCTTATTTGAAGACTTTCTAGGTAAGAGATCCCTTCCATCTCCTAGATTCTTATTTATTAGGCCTTGGAGGAGCTTCATTTCAATTATTGAAAACTCTCTCTTTGTATTTCTTGGTTTTGACATTTTAGGGCTTGTATTTAGGGGTTTTGTATAGGTGTTTCATTTGAGCTTAAGAGGTGATTAGAGCTTAATTTGCTAGCTTTGGACCCCAGGTAAGTGGATGAAATGATTTATTATCATTGATCATATTTTATTCAAATGTGAGCTTTTAATAATGATCTTCAGAAATTAAGCTTTACCTCATGACATGCTTTTATTGAGATTTGAAATACACTCATTAGTGTATCTTGTTAATATATTGCTTTCTTGAAAATGACATCTCATTTGTATTAAGTCTTGACTTGTTTCATGTAATGGATTCTCTTGGTTGAATGTGGATGGGATGAAGAGGTTGGATCCATTTTTATGGATGATTTGATGGAAGAGTGGATGAGGTGGAATGGTGGAATTGTAGTGATGGATTGGACGTTTTAATTAAGGAAATGGAGGAGCATTTAGCCCATTTTACTACAGGGATCTGACCCTTGAAAATGTGGAGAGCTTGGAGAAAGAAATGACTGAAAATGGCCTCAGAAATGCTGTGTCCGCAGCTATTGGTCAGCTGTCGGTCAGCTTGTGGGCTGACCGACATCGAGCCGACAGCCCCTCGGCTCCAATTCCAAAGAGCTACATTTTCTGTCAAATTTCTGATGCTGTAGTGTCGGTCAACCGACATGTGAGCCGACACCCCTCGGTTCCAATTCCCGAGAGCTGTTTTCTCCCCTTTTTGGACTCGGCTAACCGTCGGTCAGCTTGTCGGTCGACCGACATGACCCTATCGGTTAACCGACAAGCCAACCGAGGGTTGACCGAAATCTCAATCTTGATGGATTTCTTTTGAAGAACTTGTGGGACAATATGGGAGAAGAATGTGGAACTATATTGAAGAAGAAACCTCATCATCTTAATATTGTTAAGATCCTTAGATTTGTCAATGTATGTAAGGTCCCGGAATGTTCTTAATTCTTAAAGAGTACCAAATGTTTATCAAACCTAACATACGGAACCCTATGCACAGTGATTTAAATCTTGGACCTTCAACACTTGACTCGGAGATTTATAGAATCCATTTGTACCTGATTTTACTGGGTTTCACTTGTACATTTCAAGTTTCGTGCCTTGTAACTAGTCTTGCCCCGGGTATGGTTTTTAGCATAATTGCTATCTTGTTCCTGATAACTAGTCTTGCCCCGGATATGGTTTTTTAGCATAATTGCTATCTTGTTCCTGCTTGACCTGAAATGATATGTCTTATGCTGATGAGCATCTTGCCCCGATATATATATACGTATTATTTTGTTTTCTTGCACGTGACCTATGAGTCGGCACCACTAAGCTTGGATCTTGTCTTGCTATCCGGTTCGCTACCGTATTCCTGTCTTGCTATTTGTATATTATTATATAAAATCGTTGACTCTCCTCACCTCGTGTGACTGAGGTCAATGCCCTGACTTGCTCTCATCACTTTAGTGAGAGAGGATTTAGCTTCGTGTGGTTGCCATCTTGTCAGTTCCTTATTCTTGGTACCTTACTATTTTATATTGTTCATGCCTTTACCTATTAAATGATGCATTGTCTTTACGAAATTCATTATTTATAAACAGGTTTTCTACGCTCTTGCAAGGTATCATTGTTTTAAATTATTGCCATGTCATTTTACATGGGATTCTCGACTTGTTAGATATAAATGCTTTAAAGAATACATGTTTTTTGTCAAATGTACATGCCTCATCCATGCTTTTACATGAATACATGATTTTGTCAAATACCATGATTATCCTATGTTTTATTCTTCAGTACTTGTATTATCTTTTCACCCGCCTGCCAGACCGTCGTGTCTGACCCACTACTTTGGTACTCAGGTTCTGATTTCTTGCCCGAGATGAGTGCATGTTTTGGCTATGGAGCCATGAACTTGCAGGTAGTTTTGTCGGCTATGTCATGTAGACATTGAGCTTGACATCGGAGCTATGTCACATATGGGGTAGTGTTTATCTAGCTTGTTTTTATATGGCCTTTATTAGCCTTTTTCTTGGGATTGTAATTAATGTACATTGTTATTTGTAACTTGAACATATGTGGGAATGTAATATCCAGTTACTGTCAGCTCTGTATTTAGTTATAATGGTTTGTTCCAGTCTGGTATGATCATTGATAAGATAATTATATGCTTGGGTTGAGTGCGACACGGAATCCGATGGCCACGGACTTCGGGTCACAACGCCACGAAAGCTTCCGCAAAAATATTCAGGATGTGTTGGAACGTGTTATCCTCACACACGCGGATCTTGGGAGAAACATAATCATTACTTAACTCCCAACAATTCTCACGGCCCCTCCGGTTTGGGGTCGCGACACAAACCCTCCAATCCACATGCATCAGGCAATTGGTAAACTCATTTTGCTTGTGAAGTGAGGCGAATGGTCATTTCAAAGGACAATGAAAGAAAATTTGTCAAATCAAAAGGTACCATGTTTCAGAAAGTGTAAGACCCCGACCCCGAGTGACCGCGATTAGCATTGATTAAGTTTGTTTTATCTCTAAGTGACTTTAGTGGTTTTGGGTTTAGTTTGGGATTAGAATAGCTTTTATATAGCTTTGGGAAATTTTGAGAGCCTTCTTGACTTAGTGGGGCCCTTTGGTGGTTCCTTTAGTGACTTTGCGTGAACTTGGGGGATTATTTGAGATTTTATAAATTCATGTGTTAACCCCGTTGGACTTATCTCGTTAATCTCTACAACTTTCATGCTGACCCCATCCCCGTTCGAGACCTCGAAACCCGATTTTTCCTACTTTAAGGGCAAAATGGTCTTTTTACTCAAAATCTGGACACTATTTTCAATGTCACCAAAACCCACAAAACATATACTTTTTGGAAACTAGAAATTTTTGTCAACAACTTTTCCTTCTTCGTCGAACTCATCCGAGGTCCCGAAAGCCATGTTTTTAGCCTAGCAAGCCTTTTAAGTTGTGGGTCCCACCTTCATATGTTATATATTGTGAACTCCTTCACTCTCATTCTCTTTCTTGCTCTTGTGATTTGGAGAAGAACTTAAGCTAAGGTTTTTTCTTGGTTTTCTTTTTCTTCTTGCTCTCTTCCTCCTCAATCCATCACTAACTCTTGCCAAACTAAGAATGGACATCATTTTCTTCTTCCTCTTCATGGGAGCTTCTCTTGGACGCCATTAGAGGAGAAATCCATCAACACTAAGGTATTGTTTGAGCTAGTCCTATCTCTTTGAAGAACTTCCAAGTGAGTTTCTCTTGTGCTCACCTAGTTTTAGAGATGCTTCACCTCCATTTTTGCAAACTCTCTCTTTCTCTTGCTTGGTTTTGACATTTAGAGTTTCTAAATGGGTTCTATTTTTTTGGGTAGCTTGGTGCTAATTGGCTTGGAGAGTGTAATTAGGAGCTTATTTTGCTTAGCTATGACCCAAGGCAAGTGGATGAATGGATTATTTGATGTTGATCATGTTTTATGCATAAACTTGGTTTTTCATTAATGGTTTTGATTGCTTAACCCTTGCTTCATGACATGAATTCAATTGATTTTGAAATGCACCCATTAATGTATCTTCCTAGCTTATCAATCTCTTGGAAATGTTACGTTAACTTGTGTTAAACCTTGAGCTGTTATATGTGGATTTTGATGAATGATGGGTTCTTCTCTCTTATGATAGAATGTGGATGAAATGGTGGGTATATGATGCATTTGGAGAGAGGTTTTGGATGTGGATCGAATGGGGTTTAGAGGAGGTTTTGGAGTCCTCATTTATGTATAAAAGGGTGCTAAAAAATGTATGAAAGGAGAAGAAGGAAGAAGAGCCAAACTGCACTTCAGAATCAGATTCTGTGACAGTTTGCTCGAGCGAGCTTGACACTTCGCTCGAGCGAACCCCTCACGAGGCTCGTTGGCTCGAGCCAGCCTTCTGGTCGCTCGAGCCAACCTGATCTGCGCAGGTCCGATCGAGCGAACCTTGTGTCGCCCAGAGACCTCATAGCTCGAGCTAACTTCTAGTTCGCTCGAGCCAACTATCTGTCAGGACTGGGTCAATGTAGGAGGGTTTGAAATATTATTCTAAGGCCTGGGGAGGTGTTGTTTGGAGCCCCAATGCAATGGAGAGACTTAAGAAGTGTTGTATGGAGCCAGTTGAGAAAGAAACCCCATAATGGAGATTCGTTGAGTTTTCTTGGGCTTGTCAATGTACATAGGGAGCCCGGAATGTCTTTAATTCTCATGGAATACCAAGTATATATCAAATTCGACATACGGGACCCTATTCACACTGATTTAAATCTCGAAACCTCAATGATTGGCTCATAAATTTATAGAAAATCCATTTTACCTTATTTTACCTGAATTCCACTTGTGCACTTCAAACTTCATGTTATATGACTAGTCATGCCCCGGAAGTACTGAAATCATGTTTTTAGCATTTTTACTAGCCCGTTTATGCCTGACCCGATACAATGTGTTATTGTGCCTATGGGCACCCTATCCAGCTCATATATGTACTTGTCTCGATTTCTTGTATGTGACCTATCAATTGGCACCACTAAGCTTGGACCACCTTATCTGTTTGATCCACTGACTTTTAGATTCCCCTCCCGTCCCACCAACTGCAGCCTGGATCCCGTCCCATCCCGATACACGGTTCGTTACCGCGATCCCGTATAGTTATATATATTCATAAATGAGCGTTGACTCTCCTCACCTTGTGTGACTGAGGTCAACCCCGATGTGCTCTCATCACTTTAGTGAGAGAGGATTTAGCTTTGTGTGGTTACCATCTTGCTAGTTCCTGATTCATTGGTACCTTTACAAGTTTTATGTTGCACATGTCTTTTTCAATAAATGATGCATTCCCTTTTTTATGAAATTCATTGTTTATACAAGTTTCAATGTTTTCCAAGGTATCGTTGATTTACTATATTGTTGTTATATCTCTTCACCCACCTACCAAACCGTCATGTCTGACCCATTCTTTGGTACTCAAGTCCATACCCCGTTGCCTTCGAGGAGGAGCCTGAGGAGGCGGCCGGCGAGCCGCAACGCGTAGGCGAATGGCAGGCGAACGATGTCATGTAGGCATTCGGTCAAGCCTTGAGAGTATGATACATTTTTGGAATGGGGGCTAACTCTTTTTGGTAGATTCTTTTGGGTTGTACTGGCCTTTATTGGCCATTAGTTTTGGAGAATGATAAATTAATTCACATTTTGTATAAACTCTAACTTTATGTTTTTGGGATATGCTATTGATCATTGCTCACTCTGACACTATGCAATATATATTTGTGAATTCAGTCTTGTTTATAGAATTAAATGTCATATTTGATTTACTACACGCTTCCGCATCCCGAATGAATGTCAATGACTTGTTTGTGAGATCCTCACCGCGGAACCTGTGGGAAATCACGTACACGGATGAAATGTCTTCTCTAAATCTGTGTAAGTATTAACCAATTAAATAGATGCACGTGGCACGACATCATTAGTTGCACTTGGGATCCCGGATTAGGCATTTGACCCGGTCCGGGGTCGCGATAGAAAACATCTATACTTTTGACCAAAAGAAAGTCAAAAAGTTACTTTTCCATGCCACTAAATGACAAAAGGCCTTTTTTTTTCAAAAATAGTAAAAAAGCTACATTCTTATTTCACTAAATGACAAAAGGTTATCACTTTTTTATTTGACATCACTTTTTTATTTTTTTATTTACCAATTCTCCCCACTTCACTTTATTAGTGAAGTTACCAAACAGCCGCGAGTACTTGGGATCTTCTTAAGGATCTCACGTGCTCCTCGGTAATATGAAAAGTCTCACATTGCTTCTCCCTTACTTTTTAATATTTCTTCTTATATTAGTTGGGAAATGATCGGGTGAGAACAGTTCTCACCAGCTATGTGAGAAGTCTGATCTGGACCGTCGGATCGCGAGGCTGATCTGACGATCATCGTGAATGATATATAGGGCTCCCAAATGGAAAGGCCCTCCAAAATCAGATCTGTCTCCCGCTTTTCTTTTCATTATGACGAGGAAAGAGGGAAAACCCCACTCAATCTTTGTGAGGCCCCACTCCTTGTGGGCCCTTAATTTGAATTTGAATACTATAATTTAGCCTAAGTATAATTATTTATCCTAATTATGGGGTTTCGTAAGGGTAGTTATGTATTTTCCTAGGTTTTAGCTAGATTAGTCTAGTTGTGTAATTAATAGGGTCATTAGGGTGTCTTTTATAATTTTTAGAATTAGTTAGTTTGTTAGAGGCCCTAGCTAGATATTAGTATTTATTATAGGGGGTATCTACTAGAGAATCTTCTATAAGCTCAACCTAAAGACCAAACTACCCATGCTCCTAACCATAATCCTATTTAAACTAAAAGGGCATTTTGGTCCATAACCCCAACCCCAACCTATATATACTAAACACATCCCATCTCATACGTATGTTGCAACTCTCTTAACTCATTTCCCTCTCTTTCCTCTCTTCTCTTCTCATTTCCCTCCAACTCTCTCAAATTCCCTCCAATTCTCCCATCTCCCTCTCCCTCTCTCTCTAAAACTCTAAGAAGAATAAAAAGGAGACCTACTACAGCTGCTACATATTGCTAAGGATTTCTCTATCTATCTTGATCATCTCTTCTCCCTCTTCAAATCAAGGTAAGTACTCTCTTCTAGTTGAATTCCTATAGAATTCTCTCTTTCTCTCTCTAGATCTTCTTCCTTATATAGCAATTCTCTTGTGGATATGGGTATAGGAGTAGAAATCACTTCTAGATCTGAGATTTTGGGCTGATCTTGTGATTGCGAAGACCTTAAAGCTTGGTTTTGCTATTTGTGGGATTTGATCTTTATTTTCTCTCTACTTTCTTGCAATCCAATTAAGGCATGCGCAATATGCTTACTTAATATAGAATGTATGCTTATTGTCTTTGATTATGTAATTTACTAGTCAATTGATGTTAGAAATGATAATTTTACCTTTGAGCCTATTTTCATGGAGTTTTGGCCATTGATGGATGGGTTGATTTCATTTGGAAGATCAATGGCCCATGGATTGGATGGTTGGATGTGTATTGAGTGTATTTCCTGTTTCTTGTTGTTTCTATGGAGTTTGGATGAGTTTTGATGGAAAATTGGGTTGAAGGAGATGAATTACAAAATTCTGGATTTTTTAGCAGACCAGTGTACTCGGTCGACCGAACCCTGTCTCGGTCGATCGAATACACTGAAAACTGGGAAAATTCAACTCTCAGATATTTTCTGTACAGGCTCCCAGCCCCGTGTCTCGGTCGACCTAGCACATATAGATTTTGAAAAAATAGCTGAAAGTGGGATTTTCATTTTTGACCCAGAACTTAATGTCCTCGGTCGACCAGACCCTTGCCAGGTCGACCGGGAACACTGGAATTCCAGAGAAGTGAAGCTGAAACCTGGGACATCTTTTAGCCAGAAATTCCAGTGTGCGCGGTCAACCGACCAGGCCAGGAGGTCGGCCGAGCAGATTGAAAATCCTAGAAAATCAGGCTTTCCCTATAAGGTGCTTGCTCTTCTATGCTTAGTGTGTGGGGTCGACCGCCCAGGCCAAGGGGTCGACCGAGCACACTATGTATAGTGACTTTTCCCATATTTCAATTTTTGATGTTTTTATCATTCGTGGGACCCATTGACCATCCAAATAGACATCTAATAATGTGCCAAGCACGAGTCAATGGTGTGGCTCAACCTTGACTCGTGGGGTCCACTAATTAGGGTCTAGGTTGTGTAATCTAAGATGATTCGATCCTTAAATGTTCTTAATGATGTCCGTAACTTCTAGAGCACCAAACACAGTATCCATTGATGTCTAAGACTTCATTTAGGGATTGAATTACCTAAGATAGACCTGTATCTGAAAGTGGACCAACACCTAGGTGCGGACTGTTGATACCTCCCATTGATTCATATACTTGGAGATTTATCTCATTTATGTTATTGCTGTCACTCTATTGTCCTTACTATTGCTCATACATGTTAATTAAATGGAAAATGGATGACCTGAACCTAGGACTACTTAGAGGTGACCTGGTGGTATGATTGGGGCAAACACTGACCCGTGTCTGTGGCTAGGCGGGCCCTTTTATGGCCTAAGATTGGAAGTTGTATACCCCAGGTTGGAGAGGTTGGATTTTATGGATCTATGACTCATTATGATTGTAAATGGACTTGTTACATCATTTGGACTATTATAGACCAGGCTATGTATTTGGTGGGCCTTGGTATGGATCCAATTTTTGGACTTGGACCTATCCATAGATTGTATTGAGTACTTGGACCTCTTAGGGACTTTGTTAGGACATTGTTCACACAAGGCAAAGCCTAGACAGACACAGAACTTTATTATTTATTGAGTCGGCATAGACATTCACTCAGTTGTTCTAAGCTCAGCCTTTGGCCTGATCATCACTGGTAGGAGCTACTGTGAGTGTCGAGTGAGCTATCATGATGAGCATTGTTGTAGACAGACGGTGTGATATCGGGTCCGGTCTCTGAGTGATGAGTATAGTGAGGATGTTGTTTGTGGGACTCGTTATTCCCCAGCACCGGTAAGGTTTCCCCGCCGCGACTGTGTTCAGTATGGAGGGTCGCGGCATAATATCCCGCGGTATCCAGCTCGTGTGAATGTGCCATATTGTGTAGGTTTAATATTATGTTTAAGCTGATTCTACACTGTTTATCTTGCTCAATTCCCTAGCGTCTATATCATTGTCATTCTCTTGAACTTTACTACTGTCTCTACTCTTTTGATGCATATATCCTATATTACTTGCATACTGTGACTTGTTAGATCTTTAGATTTGATCAATTCTTGGTGCTTAGGTTTTGACCCCGAGTACGGGGATGATGTGCTTGCGCTCGCTGAGGCACCCGTAGTAGGAGACTACGGATGGGGCCCGACCGACCAAGAGGTCGAGCCGGAGGTTGGAGAGCCAACACCTGGGGCTTGAGCATCTATCTCTTATTTTGGGTTTTGAGTGTCTTTTGTAGTGAGTCGGGTAGTTAGCATGGAAAATGTAATAAACCTTTGATCTTACAACTTGTCATTTTGTTTAGGGTGGACTTCAGCCCGGTTTCATTTGATACATCTTCTATGATAAATTATGCTTCCGCTATCTTTATAAATGCTTCCCCTTTACTCTTTATACTTCCTCAATTTAACCATTGATATTATATTGTTCAAAAAGTTTTAAATTGGACCTCACTGCAGACCTACGATCTTAGAAGTTCTCGGGTTTTTTGGGAAGTAGCGCGCCAACTTCGGTACCTTGACTGTTTTCTCGGTATTTGGAATTGGGGCGTTACATTTTTTTTTGTTTCAGAGAGGGCAAGTCTCTAGAAAATAAAATACACTAGAAACTTTAGGACGTAGTGAGGATTTCAGTGTGGGGATGCATGTAAGGACGATGGATTGGGTAAAATTAGTGTGGTCCTAAGTGTTGGACTTGAATTGGCACATTTCGATTCTCTTGACAGATGTCTAGAGGAGATCCACCACACGCGGCACCGGCAGTCGGTGGTCAGTCCGACTTTGAGCATCGCTTTCAGAGGTTTCTGCAAGCTTTCCTTGTCTCGCAGGAAGCTCAGGCCGCAGCGCATCAGCAACAGGCTGAGGACTTTGCACAGTTTAAGTCGCGGGTCTTAGATGTCATCGAGAGGGTAGCTCAGCCCAGTCCAGCAGTGACACCTATTTGGGAGGCAGACCCGAATGTCATTTTCTAGAGGTTCCTCAAGAGGGGACCACCAAAGTTTTCAGGCGCTGAGGATCCGCTAGTGGCTGACGACTGGATAGTGCAGATGGAGAAGATTTTCCGAGTCTTCGAGTGCACTGGTCAGCAGAGAGTGCAGTTGGCAGCCTACATGTTCCGAGGTGTGGCAGAGGACTGGTGGAGGACCGTTCAACGTTCTTATGAGATGATAGGAGATGATATTGCTTGGACAGCTTTCGGAGCAGACTTCCTTCGGAAGTTCGTTCCTTCGCATATCAGAGGCCGCAAGCTTCGGGAGTTCCAGACGCTAATACAGGGCAGCATGACAGTCTACCAGTATGAGGTTCACTTCACTCAGCTGTCCCGTTTTGCAGAGGCACTGCTTACTTCAAAGGATTAGAGGATTCGACAGTTCGTTGACAGGCTGAGAGATGAGATTCAGCTGAACATGACTTGCATTGAGCTACCTACCTATGAGGAGGCCTTGAGGAGAGCTTACTGGGCAGAGGAGCGTCTATAGCGGATTGAGGCCAGCCAGCTGTAGAGACGAGTCCGGGCCGCCATGATCAGGCCGCAGCCCATGGCCCATCAGCAACAGCCATTCTGGAGGTAGAGGCCAGTAGGCTAGGCTGGGCAGTATCAGCAGCAGCAACAACATCGTGGTAGTTTTATTTCCCCATATCTGCTTTACCGTGAGTCCTGATCCTCCCCACCTCAGATCTTCTCCATTTCAGATCTGCCCCCTCCCCACGCGATATCTTCCTCTTCTCCTTCCTGCTTCAACAAAAAGGGGGAAAACACAGTAGGTCCGACAGCGCTTAGTCTTCCTCTTCTCCTTTCTTCTGCGACGAAAAGGGGGAAACGCAGCTTTGTCATCGCTCTTCCCCCTCTTCTCCGGTCATCTTCTTCCCCCTCAGATCTGCTCCCCGTGAGCCCGGATCCTCCCCTTGGGATGTTGTTTCAATTGATAAAACATACAATACAAATCTATATGGCCTCATTTTATGGTTTTGTTGTTGCAACTGATACTGGTTGAAATGGGGTTTAAATGGAGCTTGTTTATATTGGTGGTGGTTGTTTCTAGATGTTGGTGGTTTAGGCTATATTGTTATGATTGGTGATTACTGGAGGTTGTTTTTGCAACTGGATGATTCAGTACATGGTGTTTTGGTATTTTCTGTACCATGGTACTAGTGTTTCTCTGTCATGTATTTGTATGTTTGGTGACCTCTATTCTCTGTTATGTATTTTGGTGACTTCTATCCAAAAAGATGATTTTTTTGGTGACTTTCCATACTTGCTAGAAAGGGATCTGAATTTATGACTTTAGCATCCAAACAGGGTATCTTGATCAATGTTTTGTGTGGATCTTTGGAAATCACCAAGGATTACTTGGAAATCAATTTACATGTAACTGCATAAAACATATTATAGCAAATGATCAATCGACCATGGCCCAACTCCTATCGGAAAATGAAATTAGGCAAACCCAATATACACAAGAAGGCTAATTTTCTGAAATTTCCTAATGTACCAAGAAATCTCAGTTATTCAGTACAGACCACTATAGTGATGTTTGAAATCTCAAATGCATGGAATTCTGATACCAAACAAACAGTCCTTATAAACAACCATTTAATTCCCAACTCCTCGAAAGGCTCCTCTTCGCAGTTGCGTTGTTGGTCTAGTTAGGAATTAGGATGAAGCATCATCTTCTATCCCAGAAACCCATATACCTTCTCTTCTTTTTCTTTCTCATCCTCCACTCTTAAGACAAATTGGAATAGTCTTTAGATAACGATTTATGCCATTTCAGTTTACTAATCAGAAGCCATGAGGTGAGCAATGTGTATGTGTGTTGACACCAAAAAAATGTGTCACTTTGCTTCTTCAAAGTCCAGAAAGCTACATGAAGTCGCAACCTGCCATAAATAGGCAATGCTACTTCCAAAAATCAAATCTTGTCAGAATTAAACAAGAACTCTAAGATCCTTCAAGACAGCCAAAAGAGGAGTACACAAGAAGTTTCGGGTCATTTCAAAATCATTTGGCCTAACTTCGCTTCTCCGACAGCTGAAAAGGAGCTCCCGGTGGCGAAAGCATCGGAGACACCGAATCTTCGATCAGAGCCGATGGATGGTCTCAAAATACATCCAAAAGGCTCCACGTCAAGTTTCGAGTCAAACCGACAACGTTTGACCCTACATCAACCCTCGAATAGCTAAATCAAGCCTTTCAGTGGAGGGAACCACCGAGTCCATCACTCATCAGATAGAGCACACGGACGGCTTCAAAATGCTTACAAAGGGCTACACGTCAAATTTCAAGTCATTTCGACAACATTTGACCAGACTTTGACGCTCGGAAGCCAAATCAAACCTCTCGGGCGACGAAGCTCCCTGGGACCATGGTTTCAAGACAGAGCCTATGGATCATCTTAAAATGACTCCAATAGGTTCCCTGTCAAATTTCAAGTCAATCGGACATCGGTTGACAGCACATCAAGCCGCGACATCTTCATCGAGACAAAAATAAGTCTACTAGTGATAAAACCCCAAACGGCTTCAAAACTCAAACAAAAGCCTATGGTTGGTCTTAATTATTGCTCAGGAGGCTTCACCCCAAATTTCAGGACATTCCGACATCGTTTGGCCCAATTTCAGCTTCTGACGAAAAATCGGCAGCTCTGGGCGACAAAGTCTTTGGCTTTCTCGAAAAATTAGAAACTTTGCAAACCAAAACTGCAAGGATTCTCATAGGTTTTCTATAGGGAAATTAGACCAATAAATGATAAAAAAAAATGTCAATAAAAAATACAGAAGAAAAAAGAATAAAAAAACATCAAAAACAGACACAAAATGGGACAAAAGGGGGGAAAACCCTGCCTGCGACCTTGGCCCAGGGTCGCCGGCCCCTGCGACCCTGGCCCATGGTTGCCGGCAACCATGGAGCCCGGGATCGCCGGGAGGGCCCCGGAAGCCCCATTTTTCGTCGTTTTTCATGATTCGAAGCGTCCGACCCCTGCGATTCGAAGCGTCCGCCCCATACTTTTAAGACACCAAATCCTTTGACATCCGTCAAAATCACGGGTCAATCATCAAGAGTATCAAAATGAACATTGATCGCCAACCGGTCAACCGTGCTTTCTACCCGACCAATCGAAAAATCGACAGGACAGATGGCACCGACCCGCTATTGGCAACCAATACCTGAAGTTACATGGTCATCCGATGCCAATCTACATGAAGATCCATTGATGATCATCGCCAGAAGAATCCCAAAAGACGCGGGATGGCCCGCGACTCTTCAACTGCTCGGCGACCACTTAATGCGATTGATTGACTAGCTTTATTACAGTCATTAATCCATTTCTTTGGACGGCCCAATCAGAAGCAAGCATCCAGGAGTTACAAGTCAATTGATTCATGGCGATTAAAGGCGATTAAATGCCCTCAATCTCCTCCGGCCAATCAGAAGCCAAGAAAAAGGAGTTACAAAATAAAGGAATTAAATCCTATAACTCCTCCCATTATGCGGCTTAATGACAATAAAAGCCCTTAAACCCTCCTAAATGGCTACCAAAAAGCCTATAAATAGGAAAGCACTCCAAGAAGAAACAGCATGACAGACTGCAGAAAATCCGGAAACTCAGACAGAAAAAGGCATCAGAAATCTAAGAGAAAGAAAGAGAGAAAACTCTGCGGAAGTTCTACACCAACCACCGCTACAAGGTGACAAAAGTCCTTGGGGGGTAACCCCCCCAAGGTCCTTGCCTTCTCCTTCTGCCTCCAATGGCTTAGACGTGGCTTTTCAGCCCGTCTACTTAGTTTTTTATTGGACATAGGACCTCCTTTTGGTCTTTGTCCTCTAAAAACCTGAGGTTATAGCCAAGCCAAGTGAATCAAGAGCATCCTCTGTTCTCATCTGCATGGATGATGGCGAAGTCCACATATGGCTTGCGACCGTCAATCTGAACGAGTCCCCCACAATCTCCTGAGAAGTTAGATCCTCCTTTTCTTGCTTTTCATTGTAGTTTGTATTTTTCCAAAAGAGACAAAAATTACAACTTTTGTCTTTCATTATTGATAAGAATTGTAAAATCGGCTATAAACGCCAAAAATCGGCTATAAACGCCAAAATCGGCTATAAATTCCAAAAAATCGCCTTTCACGGCAAATCAAGAAAAATGTCTCTTTTCTTAACATATGTGCAATGGAAAACTCGAAAGAAGTTGATTTCCGTTTTACTTGCGAAGGTTGATCTCCGGATCACCACTTGCAATTCCAAGTAAGATGGAAAATCTGGCACACCCACACAAAAAAATGTTGATGCACGCCTCTGCCCCCCGGTTACGAAAGGGTCGGACCCAAACAGACTCCCACGTCCGCCGACCTCGGTAGAACCGAACGATAGAAGCGTTGTCCATCAAGCTGGCACACCCGGTGGGACCCGTTCATTTGAGAACACGATGCTAGAAATGAAATATTTGCATATCATATCTTTTGCTCTATGCTTATATTTCTTTTCTCGATTCCTTGGCTACTTTCTAATTGGTAGCCTATGTTAGATTCCGCATCTAAAAAAAATGAGATGAGATTTTTTGGAAATTTCTAATTCTTTGAGTTTATTTCCACTCTTTCTCTTTTCAAAAAATAAAAAATTAAAAAAAATCAGATTTCTTAGTTTGGATTCAAAATTGAGAAACTTTGATCCTTTTCGTTTCGTCTCTGTGCTCGCGGAAATCGTTGAGCCGGTTCGAATTGTGGAAATGACTATTGTTTTTCTTCGATGAGTTCATTAATTAGAAATTAGAAAAAATCAGATTTCTCATTTTGGATTCAAAATTGAGAAACTTTGATAATTTCCTTTCGTTCGTGTGCTCGCAGAAATTGTTGAGCCTGTTCGAATTAGGATTTGGGCCATCGTTTCTCCTCAATGAGTTCATTAAAGATCTAAAAAAAAACAAATAAATATAAAAAACAAAAAAAAAAAGACATAGATCACTAAGGTTAAACCAACTGCGTTCTTTGATCACGGTTGATTCAAGAAAAGCCTTGTCCAGAGTGTGGAGACAGCTTGACTGTTCTAGGCAAGGGTCCTCCAAACAGGTTCATTAAGTAATCCTACCCTAACCTGGGGGCAATTCTATCAATCGAGATTTCATAAGACCGGGTTAGGAGGCCTATATGTTCTCTCTCGTCTTTTAAATAAAAAAAATTTCAAAATAAAAAAATTTAAAATAAAAATTTTAAAATAAAAAATAAAAAAATAATAAAAACATAATAAAAAATTAAAATAAAAAAAAGATTTTTCAAAAAAAAAAATTTTTAAAATATTTTTTTTCAAAAAAAAAATCTTCTAAAAAAAAAAAAAAAACTTCCGTCATTTTGGATTCAGATTGGACAAATTTTGGTCTCCACCTTTTTGAGCACTGGCGCTCGCGGAAATCGCTGAGCCCGTGTTCAGATTGGAATGCCTTTTGCTCTATTTGATGAACCCGATCTTGGCCTTTCAAAAAAAAAAAAACTCGTCATTTTTGGATTCAGATCCGAGAAATTATGGTTCATTTCCTTCTGAGTACTGGCGCTCGCGGAAATCACTGAGACCGTATTTGGATTGGAATACCATCTGCTCTCTTTGATGAATCCAATCTTGACATTTCAAAACAGAGAATCTCATCTCATGGATGCGGTCTCACAACATTTGTGTCTAGCAGTACTAGTACGCTATTTCAGGGTCTACTGTATTCGCGACCGGCACATTTGTAACTCCAAACTTATATTCTTCTTACCTCGAGCAAGCTCTGCTTCTCGATAAGTCGAATTTAGGTTCACAATTGCTTCTAGCAGTCATTGGAACGCTCATTCTGGGCTAACCATACCTGCGATCAGAACAATTGTACCCTCTATGGCTTTCTGCCTTCTTCATATTGCTTGGGTCATATCCCTCGAGTGATTTGAAAAGACAAAACCATAGAACTTCCCATTTATGATCATTATATTCTTGTGATTACTAATGGATGTGGTCTTGTTTCAGAAATTTTTCGAAAAAAACTAACAATGGCAGCATCGCTTAGCATTACTTTCGATGAGAGCAAGCACCAGCTCATGCTTCAACAGAAGCAAACCACGCACACCTACAAGCGCCCCATCAGCTGCCGAAACATCAACTCCCTCGGCAACTCTCTGAACTCCGGGTCGACCTCGACTCCCCGGACTATTGTCTTTGGGACTCTAGGACCATTCCCACTTCTCGAAGAAAAAACTGCTCCTTCCAAGAAGCAGAAGGTCGCTTCTCAACGTGTCACTACCGTGACACCAAAGGCGAGCACCAGAAGGCCCGAAGCCCGTGGCACCCCTACGAAGTCTTGACTTACAAACGACCAAGTCTATCCCAAGACTTGGTCCCCAAGACCCTCACCAAAACAAAGAAGGTCCCAAATATCCACTAAGCCAGCATACCTGGCCCCACTCAAGGAGAACCAGTTCTACCCTCTTGCCTACATGAAAGAGGAGAGACCCATCTCTAACCTGACTCCCAAGTCAACCCAGCATGAGCCGGCTTGTTCCTGCAAGCCCAAAATCAAGTCATGCATCACTAGGCCTCTACAAGGACCTGCTAAGGCTTACAATTCTGTAGTTCGGCCCTTCATCTCTACAGGGGCCGGACTCGAAAAATTCAAAGCTTCGCTGCAATAGGCGAAGGACCGGGTTTGCATCCTGTCCTTGCCAAGCTACAAAGAAGACAGACTCAGCTGCTGCACCCGAGGGAGCACATCCTTCGTTGTCAAAGCCCAACCAAAGCTGACCGAAGCCCAAATTACTCGTCGTATATGTCGCCGCGTGTCGTATCGACAAAAGAAACTAGAGAAGCAAAGGACCCAGCCTCCTACACTTCAAGTCTCTCCCAAATGGGTCGAAAAAGAAAGACCCAACCAAGTTGCTACTGTCCATATGGTTGGAAAAACCAGAAGACGCCAAAAGTCGGCAACAAAAATTCATGTCCGACGTCCGGTGACCCGCAGTGTCTCCAGGACAAGAAGACATTCAGAAGAATCCCCTGCTCTTTCAAGCAAAGGACGACAGAGTGATCCTTCCTCAAGCTCTTCATAAAAAAGAATGAGCCCCAGCTCAGTCACCAGGACAGTTTCTTCGTTTGAATCCCGAAGGATGAACGTCTTAGCTATAAATTCTGAGCCACCACCCGCAATCCACCTCAAGATGATGCGAACACATGCATCCAGCAGTTGGAACAAGACCAACAGAGGATTGAAACTCTGATGGAAAACCTTCTCCTTGCCTTCCAAAATCAGGTAAACAATGAACCTGCTCCGAATCATCAAGATGATGAGGTAAATGGGGAAGAAAATGAGTCACGCGCCCTTACAAAAAAGGACGTAGACAGTATCCTCGTAAAAGCAAAAGAAGATGATATACTCAAGGAGCATGGGATGAAGCCACGTTCCCTACAAAACTCAAGCATGGGATCAGCCAGACAGCACGTCATCCACTTCAAGATCTTGACGGGAGCTTTCGCGGATCAAGATGCGCCCCCAAGATCCGCCTCTTTGCAAGTACCCTAAAAGGTACGGCCTTCGATTGGTACTCCACTCTGCCGGAGGACTCCATCCAAAATTGGGTCATGCTAGAGACACGCTTCCTGACTCACTTCAAAGGTGAGGACCATCCTGCTAGTATGGCTCAGCTGTGCAGCCTAAAACAGGGGGAGAATGAGTCAACATATGACTTCATTCATAAGTGGAAAGCAATGGCATACAAATGCTCTGATGTATTACCACAAGCGTCGCTAGTCGACATCTGCCGAAACAACATGAGACCTCAAATCCGCTCCATGATCATCGGCAATAGATCAAAGAACCTAGGAGAACTCCTAGAAGCTTCCATGGAAGCTGAAACGGGGATTAAAGACCTCAACAGTCAGAAATCATCAAGAAAAGAGCCAACCTCCATTGAAACCTCTAAACCAAAGAAAAAAGAGGTCCTCAATGTGTAGACCAAGTCAGCTCCTCAGCCACCAAAGAAAGCTGAAAACAAAGCTGCCCGTAAGAGACCTGAACTCACAGATGCCTTCAAAGAACGAGTAGAGAAGAAATACCCATTTGATGAAGATGTTGATGAAATCTTCGGGGCTCTTGTTGTTAGTTTTATGGACTCAATCCAGTAGATGATTTAATAAATTGATTAATTTCTTTATTTATCAGTATATTCATGCTTTCCTTTCATGAGATGAATGGTGATTTATTATATACTTGCACATAACCAATACGAATGACATGATGGTTCATGAGATGAATCGGGGTCCACAAGTATATTAGATGTAACACATGTGTATGGATGAGATCCACATACGGGAGACATGTATGACAAATCTTATACTTAAAATATATTCACAACCAGTGATGAGACTGGACATCTCATACTGATAAGGTTGCAGTACTTTGATCACTATGAGATAGTGTGATTTGTCTCGATCATCAGAATGGAAGATTCTGGATCATAGTGCTAGTACATTGGATGTATTGAAGGACCATGAGAAGCACCTTATAAACTCTGTCTTTATTTTAAGGTCTGCTCTCATAATTCCCTAGCAATAGGCTCTCAATCCTGAGACATTAATGAACTCAAGTTTCTATCTATTCATTTGCTTTGAGTCACCAATGATTGAGGCCAACTGTAGGTCAACACCTCGGTGATTTGGGTACATGGTAGTAGAGCTGTGGGAACATTCAAATGGTCAAGATGGAATCTATCTCTAATATCCCCTTGTGCCAATTAATGGATTTATCATTGGTAAGTGCGCACCCATTCCGATTAAGAGTTAATTGCAAAGGTACCTATTGATCATTATAATTAATTGGGGCTCAAGGATAATAAGATATGGATCTAGTTTGGAAGACAGGTCCAATTGATCCATGGATATTGATAGAGGGGTCTACTTGTGATAATGTGGAAGTTTAGGGTCTTCTATGTAATATTCCTAAGACTGGAGTTCAATTGCATTTATATAGTGGAGTTATTTGCAATTAACTGTGGGCCCGGATTACACATGAGATGTGGGGTCGCGTGTCCCAGTTGGAGCCAGCTTTCTAAGGAATCCCTAGTGGTCCCCACGCTAGCCCAATTATTTGAAAATATCTAATTCTAGTTGAACTCTAAAAGGAAAGTTACTATTTCTATTTGAAGTGAGACTTCTAATAGTGGTAATAGTAGACTTACTAATTTTAGTAGAAGTGAGACTTCTATTTTAATTAGAAAGGAATTGGAAAGTTACTAATCATATTTGAAGTGAGACTTCTAATTATGATATGGTAAGTTACTAATTAATGGAAGTAAGACTTCTATTGTAATTAGTAAAGAGGAGATAACTTGCAAAAGCTATAAATAAGAGGAGAGGAGGCCTTGGACGTCCAAGCACTGTCCTTGCATTGGGATTCACGCCCAAGGCCCCCTAGTGCAAGTGTTGCACAAGTTATTCCTCTCTTCCCTCTTCTAGTTCTCTTTCTAGTTCCTCCCTAGAGTTCCTAGTAGTTTTCTCTTGGAGATCCCACCATCTTCTTGAGAAAAGGAGAATCTAATACGGGTCATAGCGTGGAAGATCAAGAGGTCTTGGAGATCCCTATTTGATTAGTGAAAGCGTTTCATCATCAAAGAAAGACGCAACTTCTCCATTAGAGCACAACCGAGCTCCAAAGGTATAATCTACTTCCTTACATGTTGTAGATTTATTTGTAGCTTATACATTGCTGTTTCTATCTTCTAGATAGATTGTATTTACTGATCATGATGGCTGAGATTGAGGACATAGATCTTGGATTGGGTTTTATAGCCTTTTGGATAGTTGATCCCTGCGTCAAGTGGGTCAAAGTTTTTGAAACCTATCCTAGAGGCCCACCCTATTTCCAACACTTGTGGCAAACGGCAAGCTCACCTTGCCTGAACCCAAAAGACCGGGTGATGTTGGCAAAACCAACGATCCTCGGTACTGTCCATACCACCAGATGATCTCGCATCCTCTCAATCAATACTTCGTTGTGAGGGAGCAAATAAACGAGATGTGGAAAAACGGAGTCATCACCTTTGACAAAAACTATGGGCCTGCCTCCGTCAACATGGTGACATGTGGACAAACATCAAAATCACCGAAGAAGAAAATCACTACTTCCTTCAAGGTGATAAACACAATCCAAGCATCCGAGGAACTGGTTCCTTATCCGACACCAGATGGACAACCGATATGGGTACATCCCGATCTCCTGGAAAATGAAAACTGGGAGGTCGTGAAAACAAAGCCTACAGCTCAACAGCGCAGGCAAGCGAGGAAACATCTCCTCAAGCTCAAACGGCAAGAGAAGACCCAGCCAAAACAAGAAGTCCAAGAAAAGGCAGAGTCCTCCTCTACCGCTTCACTGGAGGCAACAAAAATGTCCCTTCCAGAGACTTCAAAGGGGGTAAGAAAATTCACTCTCAGTGATTTCATGCCACCTCAATTCAAAGAAGCCATGCAAGGGGCATCATACTCTTGCAATTCGGTAGTTGGATTCTCCATTGATGGATACGAGTCCAGCGACACCGATGATGGATTCGAATCCAACTACATAGATGAGTGGGAGGAGTCCCTTGAAATAGGAGAATATCTCTCCGATGAAGAATGGGTTCCTGAGTCTCATCTTATGCCAGTAATCTGGTATAACCCCCTACAGCCACAAGGATCCTGGTCTGATGATGAAGAAGACCAAGAGGCTGTACAAGAAAATGCTGCTGACTCAGCACCTCTCATTACTCCAGTGGAAATCAACCATGTTGAGCCACAAAGAGTTGATGAAGAAGAAGATCCGGTTCCCATGCCTGATCTTGAAGAATATGCAAGGATCTTGCAGCGACTCGCTCTAGAACAAGAGCAAGACCGCGTCAACGAGCCTCCTCGCAACCCAGAGCCTGAAGTCCCTGAAAACCACCAGGTACATCCTCCCTTAACTCCTGAAAATGGAGAAAATTGCTGGATAGACGATCCTCTTACATCCGAGGATGAGTCTGACTCCGATCAGGCAACGTCTCCCGCCAGAGCTTCCTGTAATGTGATAATTCGGGATTATAGCTCTTCCGAAGCATCGTCTGATGAGAGCACTTACACTCCGGCGACGCCTAACAATGTATCTTCTGGAGCCACCTCGTCTCACATGACTTTCACTGAGATGACACCCTCTCAGGTTTCTTCTCCTGAGACTGTGACTTCAAAGTTCACACCCTTCCTGACTAAAGAATTCCCAGCTATTAATGCTTGGGACGATGAATTAGTCAACGAAGAAGAAAGGTTGCTGGATGCTGTTCTGGACTTGTTCCCGGAAAATGCTCCGTGCAACACTATCACTGAGGATGGCAACTCTGCTGCTGATTCATCCTCAGCAAATGAAAAACAACAGCCTCTTGATCCTGAAGACAATCTTCCAAATGAAGACCCTTCTCAAGAAGCTCTCGAAGTTGGTAGAGACACCCGCTCTGGCCGGGACTACCACAAAAATTACAACCAATCTTCCTTTACATATGTAAATCCTTCGGGAAAAGATGTTGTAAGCGCCCCTAGTGGCAACAATGATGAACATGCAGGCCCTAAGGAGGCTTTCAAGTATGACTTGATTGAACACTTCAAGCACATACCTGCACGTCTGCACATCCTAGATTTGTTGTGAATGTCTCCGGACACTCGTGATAATCTCATCTCGGAATTACAAAAGCTGAATGAGGATGTCGACAAATATGCCCCGCAAGTCCTCCAAATTGAAATGGATTACCGGGTCAAAAACTCAGAAGCCTCCTCAAAGGGAGAAAAGAAGAAAACTGAGGGATCATGCATTGAATGCCTCTCGATTAAATAAGCAGCCAGTGCAACCATCGCCTTCACAAAGGACGACCTCCTACTTGGCGAAATCAGGCATAACCGACCCCTGTACTTCACAGGGTATATCAAGGAAATGCCTATGCACAGAGTTTAGATCGACCCAGGTTCTGCACTCAA
Source organism: Litsea cubeba (assembly GCA_012931725.1). Lineage (NCBI taxonomy): Eukaryota > Viridiplantae > Streptophyta > Magnoliopsida > Laurales > Lauraceae > Litsea > Litsea cubeba. The sequence continues at coordinate 51,504,499 of CM022947.1, read as the reverse complement.
CCTCATCTCCACATCGGCTCTTGAAGAATTGGGCATCCCACCCAGCAAGCTTAGCCACACATCTGTATCTATCTTTGGATACGATGGGAGTACTCAAAGGCCTATTGGCAAAATCAGGTTCAAGTTGCAGATCGGTGATCTTATCTCTAAGGTCACTGTGTATGCAATAAAAACCCCTTCATGCTACAACATCCTTCTCGGACGCCCTTGGATCCACGAGAATGGTGTTGTCCCTTCAACTCTACATCAATGCATCAAGTTTGTTGGCGACGACGGCATGATACATCGAGTCTTTGCGGACAGAAAACCCTTCAAAGGTAAAGAAGTCCACTTCGCAGACTCACAGATGTATGAAGGTGAAAAAGAAGAAGAGGATAAGCACACAGCATCCTTTGCCGAAAATCTCCAGAAAGATAAAGGTAAAGCTCATCAACAATCACCGGAAGAAAACAAATCATCCGGTAAATCCGAAGAAAGCATTCAAACTCCCTTCATCATCTCCCTTAAACCTTCAAAGCCTTTGGTCATCACAACTAAATTGAAGAAGGCAAAGCAAAAGCCTGGGGGTTGTCTCTTTCGTATCTATCATGCAAGACACGGACTCGGATTTAGAGCCAGAAGACGACGCATCGTCAAGCCAAGCTGACACTCAGCAAGTTCAGCCTGCTCTCACTCCAATGGAGACAACTTCTGACATAGAAGATCCTACGTCAGCTTCCTTCGTTGTTCTAGCAACTTCAGCAAAGGAAAAGCCGATCTTCTTCCATAGATCGGATGCTTCTTCATCAAACTCCATGCTTGAACCTTTCCAAAATGAAGGTATGCCTTAACTATCCTTATATAGTTCTGTGGCACAAGCTATTATGAAGAAAATGGGCTATGACGCTCAAAACCCAGTCGGTTTGGGAGAAGGACGCGGTATTCTCACGCCATTGGGGCCCGTCCTGACCAAAAGCCAGCTGGAAGATTGGAGACTCTATGGCTATGTAGAAAAGTCTTCACACGGGTTAGGGTATGATCCTGACACTCCCTTGAGACAGTTGACACAAAGGCTTAAAAGTCAATATACTGACCAAGCCTCAACATCTCAAGTCCATGAAGACATCGATCTCCCTGGATATCTCTTTGATGAGTCACCTGACAAAGATCCAGGAAGCTCATCCAATTGGCACGATTTCTCCGAAAATGAAGAGGAGTTGTCCGATGGCACAGACGTGTGGACTTCTGAACCAGAAGAACCCTCATCTCCAAAAGAAGTAGTCTACTTCAACCCGGTTTCAACAGGCGATTGAGATCATCTCATAGCAAGCCTGGGGAAAATTACCGATCAAGAAGACCCGTGGAAAGGAACAAAACCTTGGTCTGGAAATGCCTTTGAAACCCCAGAAGGTTTCGTTGAGCTGGAAGCCTCCGAAAATATTGTGGAGGAACCACCTTCGAACCTTCCAACAGAAGATCCTGTTCAAAAGATAGACTTGGGAACACCAGATAACCCACGTCCTGTATTCATAAGCAAGAATATAAAGGATGATGAGTTACCCGAGTATATCGCCTTTCTTCGTGCGTTCGTTGATTGCTTTGCATGGTCTTATGTTGAAATGCCAGGCTTAGACCCTTAAATAGCGGTTCACAAACTCTTTCTTCAAGAAGACATCAAGCCTGTCAAGTAAGGCCAAAGAAGATTCCGTCCAGATGTGATGGATAAAATTGAACAAGAAGTTCAAAAACTCAAAAGCATCGGCTTCATCCGTGAGGAACAACATCCTGAATGGTTGGCCAACATTGTCCCCGTGACAAAGAAAAACGGGCAGATCAGGGTCTGTATTGACTATAGAGACCTGAACGGCGCATGCCCTAAAGATGAATTTCCGCTCCCCATACCAGAGGTAATGATCGATAATACCTGTGGATTCGAGTGAATGACATTCATGGATGGTTTCTTTTGCTACAATCAGATAAAGATGCATCCTGAAGACGAAAAACATACATGTTTTCGGACCCCATTTGGCGTGTATTGCTACACTGTCATGCCATTTGGTCTGAAAAATGCTGGTGCCACATATCAGAGGGCTATGATAAAAATATTCCAAGATATGCAGCACAAGACAGTTGAATGTTACGTGGATGACGTCGCCGTCAAGAGCAAAAGAAAAGAAGATCATCTCGAAAACCTTCGAGAAGTCTTTCTCCGGCTTCGCAAACACAAACTGCGAATGAATCCTTTGAAATGCTTCTTCGGCGTCTCGTCGGGTAAGTTCCTCGGATTCTTAGTTCCGAAAGCTGGAATAGAGCTTGACCCCATAAAAGTCAAAGCCATTTTAGAAATGCCCTCTCCAAGACCCTTGAGAGAACTCAAAGGGCTTCAAGGGAGATTGGCCTAAATCAGACGGTTCATCTCCAATCTTTTCGGGAAATGCCGTCCATTCTCCCGGTTGATGAAAAAAAGGTGTAAACTTTGTCTGGGATGCTGACTATGAAGCTGCTTTCCAAGACATCAAGTCATACCTGACAAAACCTCCAGTGTTAGCTACTCTTACCACTGGAAAACCATTCATCTTGTACACAAGAGCCCTTGATCACTCTTTGGGAGCTCTGCTTGCACAAGAAAATGATAAAAGAAAAGAAGCTGCTCTATATTACCTCAGCCGCATACTAGTAGGTGCAGAGCATCGCTACTCTCCAGTCGAAAAAGAATGCCTTGCAGTGATGTTCGCCGTACAAAAGCTGCATCACTACTTGCTTTCCAACACAGTATACCTGGTCTCGAGGGTCAACCTCTTGAAGGTCCTTGTCACAAAGGCAGGTTCTCTCAATGCTTGACTGGCAAAATGGTCCATCCTTCTGTCACAATTTGATATTAGGTATGTACCACAAAAGGCAATCAAAGGGCAAGCTCTAGCGGACTTCCTCGCAGAGCATCCATTGCCTAGAGATTCTCCACTCATAGATGATCTCCCAGATGAACCAGTCTACAATGTGGAGACTTTCTCGCAAAGTGCCTCCTGGGACATGTACTTTGACGGTGCAACCAGGACGAATGAAAAAAGACAGCTGATCTCGGGAGTTGGCATCCTCTTTGTTAGCCCTAACAAATACATGATTCCACACACTTTCTCGCTACTGGAACCATGCACAAACAATGCAGCTGAATATCAAGCTCTAATCCTAGGATTGGAACGCGCCATCGAATCCGGTATCACCATGCTGGAAGTCTTTGGAGACTCTCAACTGATCGTCAACCAGATGAATCAGAAATTTGAAGTCAGGAAGCCAGATTTACTGCCTTACTACAACAAGGCACAATCACTTCTACAAAAGTTTGACATCTGTCACATCACCCACATTCGTAGAGGTGAAAACATACGTGCAGATGCCCTAGCTGGACTTGCCGCATCCATGGCAATTCAGGAAGGGGAAAACATGCAAATCACAGTGTGCGAAAGAAGAATCCTTCCTCCTCTTAACACACACCAAGCTGTTGCTGAATGCCACCAAGTGGTTGGAAGTAGGATTTCAATCCTTCAAACTTCAATTGGCGACTGGTGGGATTCGTTCATTGATTACATTATGTTCGGAATCCTACCTGAAGATCCAAAAGAACGGGTGAGCACCCAAAGGCGAACCCCAAGCTTTCATTGGATATTCCTTCAAAAATCCTTTATAGGAAATCCTTCAACGGAGTACTTCTACGCTGCTTGTCACAACAAGAAGCTGAAGAAACACTCAAAGAAGTTCATGCTAGTCTTTACGGAGCTCATCAGGCTGGTCCCAAGCTCTATGATCAGATAAAAAGGTTAGGATACTACTGGCCTACCATGGTAGCTTACGCAATGCAATTTGTTAAGCGCTGCCAACAATGCCAAATTCATGGAGATTACATTCACATGCCTCCAGAATGGCTGCATCCTACAGCAATCTCATGGCCTTTCGAAGCCTGGGGTATGGACATCATAGGTCCTATTTCTTCCCCTTCGAGCAAAGGTCATCGCTTCATCTTCGCCGCTACGGATTATTTCTCCAAGTGGTCAGAAGCATTTGCGTTCAACGAAATGAAGACCTCATCAGTCCTTCAGTTCCTGCGCACCAACATCATTTGTCGTTTCGGCATACCCAAAAGATTCGTCCATGATAACGGACCACAATTCCGGGATCATCGATTCAACAGGTTCTGCGACAAATACAAAATCCAAAGCTGTCCTTCGACTCCATACAATCCGGCAGCAAACGGGTTCGCAGAAGCTTTCAACAAGACACTCTGCAAAATCCTCAAAAAAATGGTCTCTAGTCATAAAAGAGACTGGAGCGACAAAATGTCTGAAGCTTTGTGGGCCTATCGAACCACCGTTCGAGGACCAACCCATAGCACACCATTCTCCTTGGTCTATGGATGCGAAGCTGTCGTACCCTTGGAAGTACAAATTCCTTCCTTGAGGGTATCCTTGGAAAATGACATGACTCAAGAAAGCAATGTCAAATTGCGACTCCATGAGCTGGATAATCTCGATGAGAGACGGCTTGAAGCTCAACAAAGCATTGAACTTTACCAAGCACGCATGGCAGGATCTTTCGATAAAAAGGTCAGGCAACGCGCCTATAAAAAGGGTGACTTAGTTCTTGCGGTAAAAAGACCAATGGTCTTCGCTCACAAGTCCAAAGGCAAATTTGAGCCAAAATGGGAGGGACCCTACGTCATCGACAAGGTTTTCTCTAACGGCGCATATGCACTCCTAAACATGGAAGGCGACAGATGTATGCTGCCCATCAACGGCAAGTTCTTAAAGCGGTACTACCCTTGAAGACTTACCCAACTGGGTAAGAGCAATGCCTGTACGGCCAAAACCGGTTTCCAGGTACACGCTCGCTAAACCCACCCTTTTTTAGAATTTTCATGTCAAATGTTGAAATTTCTAGAAATTTAAAACAATGCTTACTTCCATCGTTTCATTGTTCAAAAAACCCAAGTTTAGGAACCTTTCCCTAACTTGACCAAAATTTTCAACCCTTGAACCCAAAATTCATGGTTTGAAACAAAATCCGGATTCAGGGATTTCTACCCTAGTCCACCTTGCCTTTTACCGCCAAAATGGTTTTAGGTCAAAGCTTATGACCCTCGTGTCTTTAAACAAAAAAAAATGGTTTTTCAAAAAACCGCGAGGAAGCGACGCTTAGTCGATACTCGCAAAAAATCGGAAGCATATGAACCATGTTCGACACTTCCAAAATCGCAGGGAAACGACATTTCGTCGATACTTGCAAAATCCAAAACCATGGAGACGCAACATTTCAGTTGATATCCATAACCAAAGGTTCGAGAAAACCACAAATTTCAAAAATCATGGGGAAACGACATCAAGTCAGTACCCGCAAAACCAAAATTTTTGAAAAGCAAGGATGCGACATTCCATCGATACTTGCACCCAAATCCGCGAGGATGTGACATTCCATCGATACTCGCAACCGAATGAGCAAGGAGGCGACATTCCATCGATACTTGCAAGAACATTCAGCAGGGAGGCGACTTTTAGTCGATACTTGCATTTTTGAAAACCAAACAGGCTATAGATGCCACCAAACCAAAACGGCTATAAATGCCACCAAAACCGGCTATAAATGCCACCAAAACCGGCTATCAATGCCACCAAAACAGGCTATAAATGCCACAAACCGGCTATCAATGCCACCAAAATAAAACCGGCTATCAATGCCACAAACAAAAAATTGGCTTTCAAAAACCCCGGCTATCAATGCCACAAATTCGGCTATCAATGCCACCAAAACTGGCTATAGATGCCACAAAAAAAAAAACTCGGCTATCAATGCCACAAAAAAAAAGCTGGCTCTGATGCCAAAATTGGCTTCCATGCCACAAGCAAAAATCTAGCTTCCATGCCAAAACAATCATTTGACAAAAGATTTTCACAAAATGACAAGCTTTTGATCAAATCCCATTTAGCAATTACTTTTATCACAAAAAGATTCAAGTAAGCGTAGGGATAACAAAAAAAAAAGAGTACCAAAAAGAATACATGTGGTACCAAAAAAAAAGAAAGTGTTCACAAGCACTACAAAAAAAGAGTACAAAAAAAAATACATGTGGTACCAAAAAAAAGGAAAGTGTTCACAAGCACTAAAAAAAGTACAAAAAAAAATACAAGTGGTACTAAAAAAAAAGAAGAACAAAAGAGAGAAGGATAGTTTCTGCTACAAAATCAGGAGCTCAATCAAAAATGGTCTCCAGCCAAGAGTTCAGCTCCTTAAGCAAACTTTTAGCCTCAGCCGTCAAGGATTCCAAGGCACGCTTCTTCAGGAATTTGCCATGAGATGCTGGAGTGGGCTGTACCCCTTCTTTCGCACCAGGAAGTTTATCTCGAGCAGTTCGTCATTGTTTGTTCTCATCAGACTTCCTTTTAAGAACTTGAATGGCATCTGCAACCCGGTGAATCAGAGCAGTCTCCCTTTCACGAGCCTCTGTTATTGCAGTCCACTTGGCAGCGACTTGTGCCTGCAGATGCTCAAGACGTCTCCTGGCCTCATCGACCTCCCTATCAAGGATGTTAAGGTCATGTGTCAGCCCAATGATGTTTAGCTCTTCTAAGTTCTTCTCTCGGACTACCTGCTTCCTGCTTTCTGTAGCCTCATCCAGGTTAGACTGAGCCTTATCCGCAGGGTCCAGGAACATCTCCTTGAAGAACTGGTCATCAGGAAAACCAATGGTCTCAAACCACCTGTCACCCAGCTCAATGATCCCATCAACGATCGCCCTGGCACTTGTGACATCTAGACCAGCCTCTTCAGCATCACCGAGAATCTCACGCACATGCTGGATCATCCCAAATCCGGCATCTAAGTGCCCAGAAAGCAGAGTCTCAATCCAAGAGCTCAGAACTCGCACCACCACCTTCTTCGCAAAAAGAAGAGATGGCCCAGCAGAAGATTCGCCCAACTCCGTTGGTCGGCTACTCATGTCATCATCTGTTGGAAGAGTAACAAAAGAACTTTTTCCAGTTGAAGCTGCTCCTGCTCGGGAAGGAATCTCAGCACGAGGTATCTCCTCAACATTGTCAGAACTGGTCCCAGGAGTCTCTACCTCTGGATCAACTTCTGGCATCCCCTGCTCTGGTTCTGAAGGAAGCGACGGACCCTCCTCTGTCACTTTAAAACCTGCCAAAGAAACACAAAAAGGTATGAATATGATCCTGTTTGAAAATCATTATCAGGGTTATAACTACAAAATACCTTCTTCGACGACTGGAGGAACACTTTCTTCCTCCATGAACTCATCGGAAGCATCATCAACATTTGCGTCCATCGATGATTCAAAGTCATCGGAATCCTGTGGCAAGTCAGCTGGCAAGAAATGTGTTAGCAAACCAAGTCACAGAAAAAAAAAAAAAAGCAAAAAAAGTCGTACCAATTGGAGATTCTGGATTCACTCCAGAGTCCCTCGGTTCTTCTTCAGGTGCCTCGACAGGATCCGTCACCACCTCATCGACTGGAACCTCAGGCATCGCCAAGTCTTCCTCTGCTAAAAAAAAAAAAGAAAAGCAGAAACAATAAGCAAATCAAAACATGGAAAAATCCCATGAAAATAAATGGAAAGAGAAAAAGGAAGAATCATACCTTCACCGACGGTCTCTTCTTCTCGGCTTCTCTTCTCTGGAGGCTTGTCAGCATCCACTGGCACATCCTCATTGATAGAAAGAGGAACTTCCAAGTCAGGAGAGTCCTCATGCTGCCCCTTGCTGCGATGATGACTCCTCCTCCTCTTACTCCTGCGGGCTCGCTTCTTGGAGGAACCTGCCCCGCTGTCAGAGTCAGGTTTCCCACTTGACTCCTCACTGGATGGTCTACTCTTGCCAGTAGACTCCACGGAAGCTTGCCTCTGTGCCGCTTGCATCCAAGCACCAAGTTTGGCTTCCTCCTGTTCTAGCTGCTCTAAAGCCTCATCAGGTATTTCTCGAACAGCTTCAGAACCAATGATGCCCTGGTCACCAAGAAAGCCTATCTTGTGCTTCTCTCCAGAAAGGAAGGCCCAAACTTCCTCTCGCCGGACGCCATCCGACTTTCCAAGGCCCTTTCCAGATGCCAGCTTCACATCAAGCTCCTTCTTGGAAAGCCCCCGATATGCCGAAAAGCTCTCCGCGAACCACTTCGCAAAGTCGGCAGTCCGGGAAGTCAGCAACACAGGATAAGAAATCATGGCTGTAGTATCTTCAGCACTATAGAAAGCCCATGCATTTCTCCCGTCCTGTAAACCTCCAAAGCGATTCACCATGCTTGAAGGCGCTCCAACAACGCCTTGAGAAAAGCCTAGCTACAAAGCAAAGCGAGAGGGTACATATGGCTGGATGTCGACGAAAAGATGTCTATGGTACACCATCATGCCGACACGTATGCTGAAAAGCCACTCTCTCTCTGCATTCGTCAAGGAATAATGCCTTCCTGACCCCGCCCTGGTAAAGTCTCGGGAGGCACCAAAATCAAAAGCCTTATTCCGCAACTCCGGAGAAAGCTTCACTGAAGACTGCCCCATCTCGACGTCCCTGAACCGTCGGATCCTCATGCGGGCAAACAAAAGTGATTCGGACACGGCTTTGCCCTTAGCCAGTCGAATCATCAGAGGATCATCATCCTGTGCATCACCCAGCTGGTGGAAGCCAAGACAGTGGTACACGTACCACGAATAAAAGATGAGGGTTGAAAATACCCTATTCATGGGAAGCCCAAACCGAACCAAAAAAGCAGCAGCCTGCAGTTCGGTACACAGGTAGGAGTAAAGAGCTGGCACCAAAGCAAGCTGCTCTCCAAACGCCATCTGACAAGCCGGAAAAATACAATGCGGCCTGATGTGCGTTCCATCTCCTCCAGCAAAAAGAGCCTCACCAAGCCAATAAGTGAGGTAAACAGCGAGATCTCTCCGCAGTGCAATGTCAGGACATATGGCGCTTGTACTTGCACAGAAATCTCTCAACTCTTCTTGCATAGCCAAGATCTTCTTCGAACTTGGATCCTGAGCCCTGGCTTCTTGGGTCACGCTATCAGAAGACTCCCTGCTATTAAAAAAGTTGGGGAATGAAGAGCTAGAACTCTTCCAACTGCTTAATCTAACTTTCAAACCTTCTTTCTCCTTCAAAAAATCATAGAAGGCGACGAGCTGAAAGTACAGAAGCCTGAACTCCTCAGACTGCCCCTCAAGGACGCTGTCAATCGGCATAAACTCCTCATAGAGTTTGCCGAGGATGGGTAATCCAGTAATGGCGCTCAGCTCCTTCAAAGAAAAACAAATCTCGCCATTCGTCACAACGAAGGTATTGGTTTGTGGGAGGAATGATTCCAGCATAGCCATGAAGGCCTCATCGGAAAATATCACGGTCTCCCTAAAGGCACGGACCGCATCAAAAATCCCGGCTTCCTTCAAAACGGCGCCACCAATTAGCAGGACGCGATCAGTCCACGACTTCCACTCGGAGTCAGCATTGAAACGGCAACGGAGTCGAAAAGGCTTGATCCAATTGCTGCCGTCACCGCTAAAAATACCAAGGCCCACCGGTCTCAAATCGACCGACGGATAATCAGAACCCTGGTAGCCGCTGGATGGCATCAACAGGTCCATGTCAACAGGCGACCTCTCCGTATATCCAGGAGAACCGCCAACAAAAACCCCGGTCTTGATTACATTTGTCCTTCTCACCCAGCTTGGAGGATCTTCCCTCTTAGAGCACGTGGGGGCAAGGCTCATGATCGAGATGGTGCGATCAAACGTCGACCGGGTAGCAACAGTCTTCTTCTCACCATTTGCTGTGAAAGAGAACTAAAAACATCTCCTCTGGTATGTCATGTCATCAAGGACGGCATCACCAAAGAAGAAGGTAGGCTTGGGTAAAACACTCTGATCTTCCATCACCCATAGACGACTGCTTACCATGATCTTATAGAATTCCTCTCCCTTGAGAGTGATCAGTCGCTGCCTCATCTCATCTTTGTTGAGGGAGTCGCACTCTTCCAGATTTCTCTCAACATACTGGACCTTCTCAAAGGCCTGCTGAACGGCCGGATTAGAAGTTCTAGAAGATCGACGAGGTACGCTTATAGCAGGCTCTTTACCCTTGTTCGTTCTGGAGGAACCACCTGCAAAGGATGGAAAAGAAAAAGATCAAACATCAAAATGACAGAATCTCGCTAAAAAAATCTGGCGAAATTTTGACATGATGACGGGGCAATTCCGAAGAAAAGGAACTATCCTGAAAGAAATAGAAAGCTTGAAGATGGGCTCAACATCGCTGCAAGCTCCGAAACTCCAAACTTTCGAAACCTCAAAGTCTCCGCAAAATCAAGAAGGACTCAACATCGCTGCGAGCTCCAAATTCCCAAATTTACGAAAACTTTCAGGTATGCTATCACATCATGCTACAAATTTAATTTACAATTGAATGCATGCATGAACATCTAGGGTTGCCAAAAAAAAAGGGGCATTATCATGATGAGCAAAAGAAAAAAAAAGAAAAAAAAAGAACAGAAACTTTCTCAAAAAAAAAAATAAAGAGGGGAAAGAAAACAAAAAAAAAGGAAAAGAAACTTTCTCAAAAAAAAAGGAAGGAAAGAAAAGAAACTTTCTTGAGAAAAAAAGAAAAAAAAAAGAGAAAAAAAAAGGGATGGCCCACAGGCCACGTGGCCGTACGGCCAGATCCGTATGGATCTGTCCGTACGGCCCACAAAAAAAACAAAAACAAAACATGAGAAAAAAAAAAGAAAGAAGAAAAGAAAAAAAAAACGTGTGAAAAAAAAGAAAAGAAGCAAACACGTGGAAAAGAAAAAAAGAAGAAAAGAAATGAAAGAAAGAACTTTTTTTTCCTACAATGGGGTTTTCTTGAAAAAGGAAACTTACTTGAAGCCATTGATGGAAAACAAAAGAAAAGTCTTGAAGATCTTGAAGAAGAAGAACTCTTAGTCTTGAAGCCCTCTTGAGATTATTGCAAAAGAAAGTAATAAGAGCAAGAGATCCAACCTCCTCCTTGCTTTTATAGAAGAGAGCAAACCAAAGAAGGAAAGAAGAAAGATGTAAGTGTTAATAATTAGTAACCTTACCAAAAGAAAGAGATTAGAAAGATTCTTTTCCAAAAGAAAGATATCTTGAGGGATTCTCTTCCAAAAAGAAATCAATGAGAGATTTTCTCCTAAAAGATAGGATCAATGAAGGATTCTTTCCCAAAAGAAAGATATCTTGAGATATCTCATCCCAAAATAAAGGGAACATGAGAGATTCTCTCCAAGTAAAGATATTCTTAGATTTTCCCTATCCAAATGAGATATTTTTGGATATTCTTTACAAAAATGACACCATATGAGATCTATGTCATTTCAAAAGCTTAAGGTCCCATGGGTTAGCCCATATGAGCCACGTTTGACCACCTAGGCACACAAAAAAAAAAAAAAATTTGGGCTTTTAGTCAAAGAGAAATCCCTCTCACCAAGAGCATACAAAAATGGTTCCATGCCTCTTTTAAGTTGATTCGACCATACAAAAGAGAATTCCAAGCCCCATGAGCTTCCAAAAAACAAACCATCCAGCCTCATATACCAAATTGAGCCAAAATCTTGAAATTGACATTCCACAAAAATCAAACCAAATCCTGGTCCCCTAACTTGCCACATACAGCTTGTTGGGTCACAAGACCAAAACCAAAAACCAAAACCTGATCCCCTAACTTGCCACATATAGCCTGTTAGGTCACAAGATCAAAACCAAAATTGATCCCCCAACATTCCACATACAGCTTGTTGGGCCACACGATCAAAACCAAACCCGACCCCCTAACCTGCCACATACAGCCTGTTAGGTCACAAGGTCAAAACCCAAATCCACATCCCTGATGTCATCTTCAAAACTTTGCCTCGAGATGGTACGTGATCCCTTTCACCACCATAAAATTCCCCTGGAAGCTCAAAAGGCTACAAATACCAAAAAGAAAGACTGCTCAAAGACTCTTGGTCAAGTCATAGGCTCTCTTTCAAAAATCTCTTCGAGGCACATCGACTACAAAAGTTAAGCAACTCATCGCTGTACCTCGAGGGGGCATTTGTTGATACCAAAAATGTCACTTTGCCTCTTCAAGATCCAAAGAGCTACATGAAGTCGCAACCTGCCATAAATAGGCAAGGCTACTTCCAAAAAATCAAATCTTGTCAGAATCAAACAAAAACTGCAAGATCCTTCAAGACAGCCAAAAGAGGAGTACACATGAAGTTTCGGGCCATTTCAAAATCATTTGGCCTAACTTCGCTTCTCCAACAGCTGAAAAGAAGCTCTCGGCGGCGAAAGCATCGGAGACACCAAATCTTCGATCAGAGCCGATGGATGGTCTCAAAATACATTCAAAAGGCTCCACGTCAAGTTCCGAGTCAAACCGGCAACGTTTGACCCTACATCAACCCTCGAACAGCTAAATCAAGCCTCTCGGCAGCAAGAACCGCTGAGACCATCACTCATCAGATAGAGCACATGGACGGCTTCAAAATGCTTACAAGGGGCTGCATGTCAAATTTCAGGTCATTTCGACAACATTTGACCATAGTTTGACGCTCGGAAGCCAAATCAGGCCTCTTGGCGGTAAAGCTCTCTGAGACCATGGTTTCCAAGACAGAGCCTATGGATCATCTTAAAATGACTCCAATGGGTTCCCTGTCAAATTTCAAGTTAATCGGACAGCGGTTGACCGCACATCAAACCGCGACATCTTCATCGCGACAAAAGCGAATCTACTGGTGATAGGACCCCAAATGGCTTCAAAACTCAAACAAAAGCCTATGGTTGGTCTTATTTATTGCTCAGAAGGCTTCACACCAAATTTCAGGTCATTCCGACATTGTTTGGCCTAGTTTCAGCTTCTGACGGAAAATAGGCAGCTCTGCGCGACAAAGTCTTCAGCTTTCTCAAGAAATTGGACACTTTGCAAAATAAAATGCAAGGATTCTCATCAGGTTTCCTACAGGGAAATCAGGCCAATAAATGGTCAAAAATGTCAAGGAAAAATATAGAAGAAAAAAGAATCAAAAAACAGCAAAAACGGGCACAAAACGGGACAAAAAGGGGGAAAACCCCCCAGGGTCGCCGGCCCCTGCGACCCTGGAGCACGGGATCGCCGGGAAGGCCCCGGAAACCTCGGTTTTCGCTGTTTTTTCATGATTCGAAACGTCCAGCCTCTGGTAGTTTCCAAAACTCATACTTTTGAGACACCAAATCCTCTGACATCCGTCAAAAACACGGGTCAATCATCAAAAGTATCGAAAACAACATTGATCGCCACCCGGTCAACCAAAAAAAGTGTGCTTTCTACCCGACCGATCGAGAAATCGACAGGACAGATGGCACTGACCCGCTGTTGGCAACCAACACCTGAAGTCACATGGTCATCCGATGTCAATCTACATGAAGATCCATCGATGATCATTACCAGAAGAATCCTAAAAGACGCGGCACGGCCCGCGACTCTTCAACTGCTCGGCGACCACTTAATGCGATTAATTGACTAGCTTTATTACAGTCATTAATCCATTTCTTTGGATGGACCAATCAGAAGCAAGCATCCGAGAGTTACAAGTCAAGAGATTCATGGCATTTAACCCATGAAACTCCTCCCATCATGGCGATTAAAGGCGATTAAATGCCCTCAATCTCCTCCGGCCAATCAGAAGCCAAGAAAAAGGAGTTACAAAATAAAGATTTAAATCCTGTAACTCCCCCATTATGCGGCTTAATGACAATAAAAGCCCATAAACCCTCCTAAATGGCTACCTAAAAGCCTATAATAGGAGAGCTCTCCAAGAAGAAACAGATCGGAAAAACGAGACAGATCCCAGATCAGAAAAAAGCATAGAAATTCAGAGAAGGAAAAGAGAGAAAACTCTGTGGAAATCCTACACCGACCACCGCTACAAGGTGACAAAAGTCCCTTGGGGGTACCCCCCCTCCCCCCAAGGTCCTTGTCTTCTCCTCCTGCCTCCAATGGCTTAGATGTGGCTTTTCAGCCCGTCTACTCGGTTTTTTATTGGACATAGGCCTCCTTTTGGTCTTTGTCCTCTAAAACCTGAGGTTATAGCCAAGCCAAGCGAATCAATAGCATCCTCTGTTCTCATCTGCATGGATGATGGCGAAGCCCACATATGGCTTGCGACCGTCAATCTAAACGGGTCCCCCACAATCTCCTGAGAAGTTAGATCCTCCTTTTCTTGCTTTTCATTATAGTTTGTATTTTTTTTTAAAAGAGACAAAAATCACAACTCTTGTCTTTCATTATTGATAAGGATTGTAAATCGGCTATAAACGCCAAAATCGGCTATAAACGCCAGAAATCGGCTATAAACGCCAAAATCAGCTATAAATGCCAAAAAAATCGCCTTTTACGGCAAACCAAGAAAAATGTCTCTTTTCTTAAATATATGTGCAATGGAAAACTTGAAAGAAGTTGATTTCTTTTTACTTGCGAAGGTTGATCTCCGATCACCACTTGCAATTCCAAGTAAAATAGAAAATCTGGCACACCCACACAACAAAAATGTTGATGTGCGCCTCTGCCCCGCGGTTACGAAAGGGTCGGACCCAACGGACTCCCACGTCCGCCGACCTCGGTAGAACCGAGTAGGAGCGCGGTCCATCATTAGTGCATTATCATCACCATGATTCTAGGCTCAGGATTTAATGCTTCTATTAGTGCATTATTTATCATGATTCAATCAATGGTTGATGTAGTCAGTTGAGTGTTAGATTGGGAATGGTGGGTTTGTGTTTTCTGAGGGATTGGGCGGATCATAAGAAGCATCCATTGTTTGAAATGGAAATGGAGTTTGTTTTTCTGATTGCTAACCTGGGTTTTTATGGTGGCTTTTTTTTTTCAAACGGTATTTTTTGAATTGTTAGATGTTGATACTGGCCGTAGATCTTGTGGTTTTGATTGGATTGTGGTTAGATGATTTTTTTTTTGTTTGAATTGTTTGATGTTGATATTGGTTACGGATCTATTGATTTTGGTCAGACCTGTGGTTTGATAATCTTACTAGGGATTTGATCCAATTTATCATGTGATTGCTTTAATTTGAAGAGGTTTTCATCCTCTGGACTCAAGATCTGATTTTTTCTGTTGTTAATTTGAATTGGTGTAATTCATATTTCCTTCTTTCAAGGATTTGTTTGGCGGCATGAAAACAAGGGAGGAAATATGATTGATTGAGGAACACTTTTTGCCATTGTATTTGCAGCAATGGGATTAAACATGGAGACAACCCAGTTCTTCAAATGTGATTTTGAAGGGAATGGTTCAATGGAAAGAATGACCCTATTTCTAAACTTGGTATGTTGTTTGAATCTGACATGGCCCGTTGTTATACTCTATTTAAGGTATTCAAATTCATCATGACTTGCAACATGGCAATTGTTCATCTTAGTTATAACTGTTGAGAAGTTGATACTAGTTCTTGTAGTGCATATTTTTGATAATGTGCTACAGGCCAATAATCCCACAATCAAGCGCATTATCAGTTCATCACTCCCCGCATTGCATGCGGGGCCCAAGGTTCACCATCATGATCTAAATTCTTTATATGTTTTAGCCCCCTCTGATGGAGGATATCCCAAAAGATTTCCAGATTCATAGACATTCATCATTTGAGCGATTAGATGAACATTTTTGTGGACTGTTTGGCCAAACAAGGGGTCGATAGGTCTCTAAATTCTATTGTTTTTTCTATGTAATGTTTTATTTTTGTTTTTGTATAGTTCTTGTATATCATCTCGTTGCCTTTATTGTGGGTGTCGAGCATCTACGTTTCCTTGTATTCTTTTTCTTTTAATCAATCTTTACTGTTACCAATTTAAAAAAAATGGAAAACAAAAAAGAAATTGTAATTAACCGTGAAAAACCCCATTTTGAATGTGAATTGATCGCCTAGCCTATCTGTCGTCTTTGCTGTGTTTATCTTTACCAACATTTCATGTTTAATTCACAATTCAGTATACTAACATTTTCTCTACATTTCTATGTGTGCACAATATGCAGCAGAGGTGACAACCGAAGTGAAGATTGATCTTTGATCATATGATTAGATGTCCACTTGTAGCTGATGGGTCCCCAAGTTGCATCTCTAACTGCAAGGATTTTGGTACATGAACAATGCTAAAGAATTTTTGTTATTCATCGTTGTATCTTCATTTTTTATTGTTCACAACTAATAAATCCCTACATGTATTATTTAATTTGGGTTGCACTTAATTCCAAACCAATTTTCCAGAGCAGCCATGCAAGTGCTGCCCATTCTGAATCCTACTTCAGAATATGTTAATATTGATTTCCTGCATGATTAAATGTTATAAAGGAAACACTTTAATGCCCGTCTCAGAAAACTTCCCCAAGTATACCTTTTTCTCTCATCTAAAACAGAAAGATGCTAACTGCATTTCTTTTGTGTCTAGGTCATGAAAATGAGAGGTTGCTGCTAATGTCACAGAAAAGCTTGGAGAAACGATTTGGTCATTCTCCAGTCTTTATTACAACCACCTTCATGGAACAGGGAGGGATACGGCAATCAACAAATCCAGCAATGTTGCTGAAAGAAGCCGTCCATGTGATCAATTGTGGCTTTGAGGCCAAGACATAAAGAGGCAAAGAGGTGAGCTTTTTTACTTGTTAGGGATTTTGTGATTGCAATTTGATGGATGCATTATCATTTAAATCATCATTTGAGTTTTCACATGAGCATTGATTTAGAAATCTTGAAATCTTGATTTTCACATGCATTGTTTTTAGAAATCTTGGTTCATGCATGTTTTGATTTTAAAACTTGGATGCATTTAGTTTTGAAAAGAGTTTTTAAGAATCAAGCTAGCCTTTGATTTTAAAGTTTCAAATCATTTTTAGGCTTTTTATGTTTCATGTTTTTAAACCACTTAGAATGATTTAAAACATGATCTCAAGCTTGATTTAATGGCCCAAAAAGTCCCCAAAGAAAAATACTTTAAAATATGCAAAATATGCATTTTTGGGGGAATTGGTCCAGGGGACCCGGTCGACCTGCAGTGTGGCCGGTCGACCGAGCCCATGGACGGTCGACCGCGCCCACTGCAGGTCGACCGGGAAAGAGGCAACGGCATTATTTTCAAACGGTCATATTTTTTGCCCGTTGAAGGGCAGGTCGACCGAGCCCTGTAGGAGGTCGACCGAGGACTAGCCGTTGGGCAATTTTTTGTATAAAAAGAAGCTCATTCCTTAGCCAAAAGTGAGGAACTCTAAGGCCCTTCTTGAGGTGATTTGAGGCCAAACAAGGGGAATGAGCTAAGGAAAACTAAGGGTCATTAGGAAAGCTAAAGCTTGGGATTAATGAAGTTAAATCACTAAGTAAGCTTGCTTTTCCTAATCATATGTTTTCATGCTTTATTCTATTTATTGGTAAATCTTTTCTAGCATGTTAATGTATGATTTGTTGTGTCCTTAACATGGTTATGTTTTGAATTGATTCATTGTTTTGGATACATCACCTTGATTCAAACCAAGTAGTACTTAAATTGGTATATCTAAGTAGATCATGTTTTGGAATCATCTTTGAAATCATATGTAACATGATTCCTATACTTGGTTGAATCTTTGGTTGTTGTTTTTCATCATAAGAAAATCTCTTTCAAATCTATCTTATGTTTTGGATTCAACAACTTTACTAATCACATGTATTTTGTTTTAAAGTTTCACAACTTGTTTAGCTTTGATTGGTATATCATCTTCAAGTTGTATTTTTTAATACATGAGATTTGACCCTTAATTTCAATCAAATATATTTGTATGTTTTACACTTTCAAATACTTTAAGCATACATTGAGCTTCATTGTTAATTTGATTGAAATCCATATGCATCACATGTTTTGTTCTTTGGTTTTCACAACTTGTTTAGAATACATAGGTATGTCTTTTACAAGTTACTTTTAACATGTGATTAGCATTTCCTCAATCATAAATGTTTTGAGCTAAAACTTTCAAAAGCCTTTGGCATACATTTATGAGCTCTTATTTTCAAATTGATTGAGGACATCATGCATACACTTGTGCATTCATCTTTGCATTCATATAGTGTTTGTGTGAGTTAGATTTTCACTTTCATATCCGCCTATTTAGAGGCAATTTATATGAGCCAAAATTGTAATCTCCATCAAGTGTATTATAGACACTACTTAGAGAGATAACCAACCTTGTGGTTGAAGAGGTTATTGCTTAGCCTTGAAAAGCATATTGTAAGAGGTTATTGCTTAGCCTAGAAAAGCATAGTTGTAAAGGTTATTGCTTAGCCTATTGAAAAGCATACATAGTGGAAATCCGGTGGGGTGTGAGGAACACAAGCCGGTAGTGGATGTAGGCACGTTGGCCGAACCACTATAAATATTGTGTTGTGGTGTGTGCTATGTGGTGATTATGTTGTTTAGCTTCCGCATTATGTATGTTAATCATCACAAGTGACTAGTTAATTTAAAGAAGTTAAAATTGTTCATAATTGGTCACTAAGTGTAGCTCACCCTATTCACCCCCCCTCTAGGGTTAGGATCCCAAGGACTTACAAGTGGTATCAGAGCGAGGTTACTCCATTTAGGGCTTAAACACCCGGAGTTGATCCTTATATGCTTAAATCTAGATTTGAACCCTAGAGTTGTGTTTTATTGCATATCTTTAGAATGATTTCCACTATGGTTGAAAATGAATTTTCTTTCCTAGCTCTCTAATTCCCCTAAGAATCTATCTCACCACTCTAAAACTTTTTCAAGTTAAAACTCCAAGAGTTGGTGGGACCTCAAAGTAAACCCTCAAGGTCAACCTTATCAAGACCTTAGGTGAATCTTCAAAGGTAGACTTTTGGACTAACCTTAAGGCCTTGAACCTCACTAGACCAACCTATTCTTTTTAGTCATATCTATTTGTTGGTCATGTTACATTTGCATTTTGTTTCTACATAGTCACATCTTATAAAATGCAATGTTTCTTTGTGATCATTTGATTTTGTCTCCATGAACTTTCTTAGTTATATCTTTGGGTTTCAAAATCATTTGATTGCAATATTCTCATATAGATTTGCATTTTGTTCTCATATAGTTATATCTATTGTAGTGCATTTCTATTTGATGATCATCAATTAATTGTGATTACAAAAGCTTTCTTAGCTAGATTTTTCATGATCATTTGATGTTGGAAAATCATTTGTTTGGATATCATAGTTAGATTATTTTGTAAAACAAATGATTCAAATCAATTTAGATTTTCCATGAACTTACAAGTTATATCCTTTGGTATGGAAAATATGTAATCAATTTGTATGAGCATTTGTATTTATATCCTTGATTACAAATTGAGATTTGATATTAGTTCACTTCATGTTTTTCAAAGTCACTTGATCATAATTTTATGAATGATTCATAGTTGGATTTTGAATGTTGGAGTGAATTAAAAGATCTTTGGAAAATGTTTAAAGCTTTATTAGTTATATTTATTGAAGCATTTTCCATGAGTTTATTTCCTTGTGCTTATGTTTATATCATTTAGAAGGAAATACATTTTACAAGCAATTTGCATCTTTGCTCATCAAAGTTACATTCTTTCAAATGCAAATTGACTTTGTTGTTATGTCTTACTTTGTGTGGTTGGGTATGATGTCATTGATTTGCATGTTTGTGCCTAACTTTGTATATCGTTTCATTAGTGCAAATTGATGTTGTTTATGCTTTATAGTAAAATCTTTTGTTTCATGATCATTTGAGCTTCTTAAGTACATATGTGATTTTGTGTGCTAAGTTCATTTGGTATGATTCTCATATCCTTTTTCCATTGCATTGTAAGCATACTACATTTGCTAAGAGTGGAAATTTTACATGATAGATTAATGGATCATTTTAGATGAATTTGAATTAAACCATTGTTCTTTATAGGTATACCTTATATGAGATCCATTTTCATCTATATACGATCCATGATATCGTTCTAACTTCATACCTTGTGCATGAATAGTTATATTCTTTATTGATGATATGGTATGAGTTAGATCTTGATTATAATTGATCCTCTCTATGCAAATGTCATATAGTTCCATGTATGGTTGTGCTCTTAAGTTCCATTTGTGGATACCATACTAGAACTCTCAAATCCATCCTTTGTACTTCATACACTTTGCTATAGATGGATGGTTGTGATATTGTTTTATGCATAATTTCATAGTAATATCGCTTGTGCATTTTTTCAATATCATATTTATGATCATATGAGACTCTCATCAAAATCCATTATTTGTATCTCATAGGCATATCTATTTTTGATGGATTTCCTTCATGTTGAGTTCATATGGTTTTTCAATTTTCAAATTGCATGTATCACCTAAAGACATTTCATTTCATGCAATTTAAAATGTTCATCACTATGCTCACTAAGTTACTATATCATTAAAGTGATGATTTTCCTTTTATGATGCTTGATGGGATTTTGTGTTTGTCACATCTATGCTCTTAATCATGTTACATATTCAATTGGTTTCAATTAGTTTAATTTTCGATTGTTGTCATATCCAATTGATATCTTGTGATTGTGATAAACCTTGTGTACATTGGATTGAACTTGATAAGTAATATGTCTTTATTCCATGTCACATCCCATTAGCATCATAATGTTCATGGTTGCCTCCTCTCATGCTCATATAGGTAAATCTTATGACCACCATTTTTATGTGTTAATAATCTTGGTTGGTCAATGGTTGAGGTAGGCTTCATGTTTGAACTTCATTTCATTCATCTTGTGCACATAATAGTCATATTTTTGATTGGATGAAATGATTTCAAAATTTACATAGCATATGTTTTTCATAGGTATATTGATTGATGCTATGTTTAATAAACCCCATAACATCATGGATAGCTCTAATTTGGATTGATCCTAGTAGTTATATTCTTTTTAACTCCATTTTAGAGTGATTGAGATAATAGTCATATCCTTTAATCTCAATTGGTATTCTTTATTCCAATTGGTATCCATGGTTGCTTTTCTCAATGACCTTGCTCTTAATCTTGGTAATTTGATCATATTAAGCTCTATAGTTAAATGAATCTAATCCTTTCCTTGAAGTTGACCCTCAATTAGTAAAACCATCTTCTTCTTGAACCAAATAGTTAAATCTTTGTCAAAAGTTTGACAAAAGGAGAGAATGGATTGAGGGGGAGTATAAACCTTCATAGGAAGTATTAGTTTTGATCAAATTCACCATTGAATTGGCTTTATACCCTTAGACTACTACCATACATGATACCTGTTATATATTTCATTTTCGATTTCTTTCGTTAACAGGTGCTACTAAAAGGTATTTTCCTTATGTCATGTGTGTAGGTACCTTTGCAATTTAATGTCAAAGGGGGAGAATATTCTAGATGTCAAAAGGGGAGAATATTGTCAATTTATCTAAGGGGAGATTTTGTATTATCTTCCAAAGGGGGAGAAGATGCATATCTTGCCAAAGAGAGAGAGTGCATGGTCAAAGGGGGAGAGTTGATAGAAGACTAAGCTTGGGAGTTAAAGAAGTTGCTTGGCTAAAGAAGAAAAGAAAGCTTGAAGAATGATCAAGCTCCAAGCATCAAGAATGAAGAAAAAGAACAAGAGCCCAAGCTAAGTCAAAGAAGCATCCAAGAGATTTCAAGACTTGTCCAGCTAAGGGGGAGCTGAAGACTTAGTGTGAAAATTCAGTGATGAGTGAGTTGCCATCAAATTGCAAAGGGGGAGATTGTTAGGGATTTTGTGATTGCAATTTGATGGATGCATTATCATTTAAATCATCATTTGAGTTTTCACATGAGCATTGATTTAGAAATCTTGAAATCTTGATTTTCACATGCATTGTTTTTAGAAATCTTGGTTCATGCATGTTTTGATTTTAAAACTTGGATGCATTTAGTTTTGAAAAGAGTTTTTAAGAATCAAGCTAGCCTTTGATTTTAAAGTTTCAAATCATTTTTAGGCTTTTTATGTTTCATGTTTTTAAACCACTTAGAATGATTTAAAACATGATCTCAAGCTTGATTTAATGGCCCAAAAAGTCCCCAAAGAAAAATACTTTAAAATATGCAAAATATGCATTTTTGGGGGAATTGGTCCAGGGGACCCGGTCGACCTGCAGTGTGGCCGGTCGACCGAGCCCATGGACGGTCGACCGCGCCCACTGCAGGTCGACCGGGAAAGAGGCAACGGCATTATTTTCAAACGGTCATATTTTTGCCCGTTGAAGGGCAGGTCGACCGAGCCCTGTAGGAGGTCGACCGAGGACTAGCCGTTGGGCAATTTTTTGTATAAAAAGAAGCTCATTCCTTAGCCAAAAGTGAGGAACTCTAAGGCCCTTCTTGAGGTGATTTGAGGCCAAACAAAGGGGAATGAGCTAAGGAAAACTAAGGGTCATTAGGAAAGCTAAAGCTTGGGATTAATGAAGTTAAATCACTAAGTAAGCTTGCTTTTCCTAATCATATGTTTTCATGCTTTATTCTATTTATTGGTAAATCTTTTCTAGCATGTTAATGTATGATTTGTTGTGTCCTTAACATGGTTATGTTTTGAATTGATTCATTGTTTTGGATACATCACCTTGATTCAAACCAAGTAGTACTTAAATTGGTATATCTAAGTAGATCATGTTTTGGAATCATCTTTGAAATCATATGTAACATGATTCCTATACTTGGTTGAATCTTTGGTTGTTGTTTTTCATCATAAGAAAATCTCTTTCAAATCTATCTTATATTTTGGATTCAACAACTTTACTAATCACATGTATTTTGTTTTAAAGTTTCACAACTTGTTTAGCTTTGATTGGTATATCATCTTCAAGTTGTATTTTTTAATACATGAGATTTGACCCTTAATTTCAATCAAATATATTTGTATGTTTTACACTTTCAAATACTTTAAGCATACATTGAGCTTCATTGTTAATTTGATTGAAATCCATATGCATCACATGTTTTGTTCTTTGGTTTTCACAACTTGTTTAGAATACATAGGTATGTCTTTTACAAGTTACTTTTAACATGTGATTAGCATTTCCTCAATCATAAATGTTTTGAGCTAAAACTTTCAAAAGCCTTTGGCATACATTTATGAGCTCTTATTTTCAAATTGATTGAGGACATCATGCATACACTTTGTGCATTCATCTTTGCATTCATATAGTGTTTGTGTGAGTTAGATTTTCACTTTCATATCCGCCTATTTAGAGGCAATTTATATGAGCCAAAATTGTAATCTCCATCAAGTGTATTATAGACACTACTTAGAGAGATAACCAACCTTGTGGTTGAAGAGGTTATTGCTTAGCCTTGAAAAAGCATATTGTAAGAGGTTATTGCTTAGCCTAGAAAAGCATAGTTGTAAAGGTTATTGCTTAGCCTATTGAAAAGCATACATAGTGGAAATCCGGTGGGGTGTGAGGAACACAAGCCGGTAGTGGATGTAGGCACGTTGGCCGAACCACTATAAATATTGTGTTGTGGTGTGTGCTATGTGGTGATTATGTTGTTTAGCTTCCGCATTATGTATGTTAATCATCACAAGTGACTAGTTAATTTAAAGAAGTTAAAATTGTTCATAATTGGTCACTAAGTGTAGCTCACCCTATTCACCCCCCCTCTAGGGTTAGGATCCCAAGGACTTACAAGTGGTATCAGAGCAAGGTTACTCCATTTAGGGCTTAAACACCCGGAGTTGATCCTTATATGCTTAAATCTAGATTTGAACCCTAGAGTTGTGTTTTATTGCATATCTTTAGAATGATTTCCACTATGGTTGAAAATGAATTTTCTTTCCTAGCTCTCTAATTCCCCTAAGAATCTATCTCACCACTCTAAAACTTTTTCAAGTTAAAACTCCAAGAGTTGGTGGGACCTCAAAGTAAACCCTCAAGGTCAACCTTATCAAGACCTTAGGTGAATCTTCAAAGGTAGACTTTTGGACTAACCTTAAGGCCTTGAACCTCACTAGACCAACCTATTCTTTTTAGTCATATCTATTTGTTGGTCATGTTACATTTGCATTTTGTTTCTACATAGTCACATCTTATAAAATGCAATGTTTCTTTGTGATCATTTGATTTTGTCTCCATGAACTTTCTTAGTTATATCTTTGGGTTTCAAAATCATTTGATTGCAATATTCTCATATAGATTTGCATTTTGTTCTCATATAGTTATATCTATTGTAGTGCATTTCTATTTGATGATCATCAATTAATTGTGATTACAAAAGCTTTCTTAGCTAGATTTTTCATGATCATTTGATGTTGGAAAATCATTTGTTTGGATATCATAGTTAGATTATTTTGTAAAACAAATGATTCAAATCAATTTAGATTTTCCATGAACTTACAAGTTATATCCTTTGGTATGGAAAATATGTAATCAATTTGTATGAGCATTTGTATTTATATCCTTGATTACAAATTGAGATTTGATATTAGTTCACTTCATGTTTTTCAAAGTCACTTGATCATAATTTTATGAATGATTCATAGTTGGATTTTGAATGTTGGAGTGAATTAAAAGATCTTTGGAAAATGTTTAAAGCTTTATTAGTTATATTTATTGAAGCATTTTCCATGAGTTTATTTCCTTGTGCTTATGTTTATATCATTTAGAAGGAAATACATTTTACAAGCAATTTGCATCTTTGCTCATCAAAGTTACATTCTTTCAAATGCAAATTGACTTTGTTGTTATGTCTTACTTTGTGTGGTTGGGTATGATGTCATTGATTTGCATGTTTGTGCCTAACTTTGTATATCGTTTCATTAGTGCAAATTGATGTTGTTTATGCTTTATAGTAAAATCTTTTGTTTCATGATCATTTGAGCTTCTTAAGTACATATGTGATTTTGTGTGCTAAGTTCATTTGGTATGATTCTCATATCCTTTTTCCATTGCATTGTAAGCATACTACATTTGCTAAGAGTGGAAATTTTACATGATAGATTAATGGATCATTTTAGATGAATTTGAATTAAACCATTGTTCTTTATAGGTATACCTTATATGAGATCCATTTTCATCTATATACGATCCATGATATCGTTCTAACTTCATACCTTGTGCATGAATAGTTATATTCTTTATTGATGATATGGTATGAGTTAGATCTTGATTATAATTGATCCTCTCTATGCAAATGTCATATAGTTCCATGTATGGTTGTGCTCTTAAGTTCCATTTGTGGATACCATACTAGAACTCTCAAATCCATCCTTTGTACTTCATACACTTTGCTATAGATGGATGGTTGTGATATTGTTTTATGCATAATTTCATAGTAATATCGCTTGTGCATTTTTTCAATATCATATTTATGATCATATGAGACTCTCATCAAAATCCATTATTTGTATCTCATAGGCATATCTATTTTTGATGGATTTCCTTCATGTTGAGTTCATATGGTTTTTCAATTTTCAAATTGCATGTATCACCTAAAGACATTTCATTTCATGCAATTTAAAATGTTCATCACTATGCTCACTAAGTTACTATATCATTAAAGTGATGATTTTCCTTTTATGATGCTTGATGGGATTTTGTGTTTGTCACATCTATGCTCTTAATCATGTTACATATTCAATTGGTTTCAATTAGTTTAATTTTCGATTGTTGTCATATCCAATTGATATCTTGTGATTGTGATAAACCTTGTGTACATTGGATTGAACTTGATAAGTAATATGTCTTTATTCCATGTCACATCCCATTAGCATCATAATGTTCATGGTTGCCTCCTCTCATGCTCATATAGGTAAATCTTATGACCACCATTTTTATGTGTTAATAATCTTGGTTGGTCAATGGTTGAGGTAGGCTTCATGTTTGAACTTCATTTCATTCATCTTGTGCACATAATAGTCATATTTTTTGATTGGATGAAATGATTTCAAAATTTACATAGCATATGTTTTTCATAGGTATATTGATTGATGCTATGTTTAATAAACCCCATAACATCATGGATAGCTCTAATTTGGATTGATCCTAGTAGTTATATTCTTTTTAACTCCATTTTAGAGTGATTGAGATAATAGTCATATCCTTTAATCTCAATTGGTATTCTTTATTCCAATTGGTATCCATGGTTGCTTTTCTCAATGACCTTGCTCTTAATCTTGGTAATTTGATCATATTAAGCTCTATAGTTAAATGAATCTAATCCTTTCCTTGAAGTTGACCCTCAATTAGTAAAACCATCTTCTTCTTGAACCAAATAGTTAAATCTTTGTCAAAAGTTTGACAAAAGGAGAGAATGGATTGAGGGGGAGTATAAACCTTCATAGGAAGTATTAGTTTTGATCAAATTCACCATTGAATTGGCTTTATACCCTTAGACTACTACCATACATGATACCTGTTATATATTTCATTTTCGATTTCTTTCGTTAACAGGTGCTACTAAAAGGTATTTTCCTTATGTCATGTGTGTAGGTACCTTTGCAATTTAATGTCAAAGGGGGAGAATATTCTAGATGTCAAAAGGGGAGAATATTGTCAATTTATCTAAGGGGAGATTTTGTATTATCTTCCAAAGGGGGAGAAGATGCATATCTTGCCAAAGAGAGAGAGTGCATGGTCAAAGGGGGAGAGTTGATAGAAGACTAAGCTTGGGAGTTAAAGAAGTTGCTTGGCTAAAGAAGAAAAGAAAGCTTGAAGAATGATCAAGCTCCAAGCATCAAGAATGAAGAAAAAGAACAAGAGCCCAAGCTAAGTCAAAGAAGCATCCAAGAGATTTCAAGACTTGTCCAGCTAAGGGGGAGCTGAAGACTTAGTGTGAAAATTCAGTGATGAGTGAGTTGCCATCAAATTGCAAAGGGGGAGATTGTTAGGGATTTTGTGATTGCAATTTGATGGATGCATTATCATTTAAATCATCATTTGAGTTTTCACATGAGCATTGATTTAGAAATCTTGAAATCTTGATTTTCACATGCATTGTTTTTAGAAATCTTGGTTCATGCATGTTTTGATTTTAAAACTTGGATGCATTTAGTTTTGAAAAGAGTTTTTAAGAATCAAGCTAGCCTTTGATTTTAAAGTTTCAAATCATTTTTAGGCTTTTTATGTTTCATGTTTTTAAACCACTTAGAATGATTTAAAACATGATCTCAAGCTTGATTTAATGGCCCAAAAAGTCCCCAAAGAAAAATACTTTAAAATATGCAAAATATGCATTTTTGGGGGAATTGGTCCAGGGGACCCGGTCGACCTGCAGTGTGGCCGGTCGACCGAGCCCATGGACGGTCGACCGCGCCCACTGCAGGTCGACCGGGAAAGAGGCAACGGCATTATTTTCAAACGGTCATATTTTTGCCCGTTGAAGGGCAGGTCGACCGAGCCCTGTAGGAGGTCGACCGAGGACTAGCCGTTGGGCAATTTTTTGTATAAAAAGAAGCTCATTCCTTAGCCAAAAGTGAGGAACTCTAAGGCCCTTCTTGAGGTGATTTGAGGCCAAACAAAGGGGAATGAGCTAAGGAAATCTAAGGGTCATTAGGAAAGCTAAAGCTTGGGATTAATGAAGTTAAATCACTAAGTAAGCTTGCTTTTCCTAATCATATGTTTTCATGCTTTATTCTATTTATTGGTAAATCTTTTCTAGCATGTTAATGTATGATTTGTTGTGTCCTTAACATGGTTATGTTTTGAATTGATTCATTGTTTTGGATACATCACCTTGATTCAAACCAAGTAGTACTTAAATTGGTATATCTAAGTAGATCATGTTTTGGAATCATCTTTGAAATCATATGTAACATGATTCCTATACTTGGTTGAATCTTTGGTTGTTGTTTTTCATCATAAGAAAATCTCTTTCAAATCTATCTTATGTTTTGGATTCAACAACTTTACTAATCACATGTATTTTGTTTTAAAGTTTCACAACTTGTTTAGCTTTGATTGGTATATCATCTTCAAGTTGTATTTTTAATACATGAGATTTGACCCTTAATTTCAATCAAATATATTTGTATGTTTTACACTTTCAAATACTTTAAGCATACATTGAGCTTCATTGTTAATTTGATTGAAATCCATATGCATCACATGTTTTGTTCTTTGGTTTTCACAACTTGTTTAGAATACATAGGTATGTCTTTTACAAGTTACTTTTAACTTGTGATTAGCATTTCCTCAATCATAAATGTTTTGAGCTAAAACTTTCAAAAGCCTTTGGCATACATTTATGAGCTCTTATTTTCAAATTGATTGAGGACATCATGCATACACTTTGTGCATTCATCTTTGCATTCATATAGTGTTTGTGTGAGTTAGATTTTCACTTTCATATCCGCCTATTTAGAGGCAATTTATATGAGCCAAAATTGTAATCTCCATCAAGTGTATTATAGACACTACTTAGAGAGATAACCAACCTTGTGGTTGAAGAGGTTATTGCTTAGCCTTGAAAAGCATATTGTAAGAGGTTATTGCTTAGCCTAGAAAAGCATAGTTGTAAAGGTTATTGCTTAGCCTATTGAAAAGCATACATAGTGGAAATCCGGTGGGGTGTGAGGAACACAAGCCGGTAGTGGATGTAGGCACGTTGGCCGAACCACTATAAATATTGTGTTGTGGTGTGTGCTATGTGGTGATTATGTTGTTTAGCTTCCGCATTATGTATGTTAATCATCACAAGTGACTAGTTAATTTAAAGAAGTTAAAATTGTTCATAATTGGTCACTAAGTGTAGCTCACCCTATTCACCCCCCCTCTAGGGTTAGGATCCCAAGGACTTACATTACTGTCATAGTATATGCAACTTGGACATGCAAGCCTGATGTTGGGCATAAAATGAGGTGTCAGATAAGCAAACCTTGTAAAAACCAATATTGATGGTTAGATCACTCATCAACTATTCAATATTTTGGCAATTTTTCTCCTCCTTCTGTCTGGATAGGTGGAAGAGATCCCGGATGAGTTTCATTTTCAAATCTATGATAATCCAGGGGAGCAAACCATATCTCTTATAAGGCAGTATAATGGCGAGACCGTCAAAGTTGAAGTTCATATGCCTGATCTTGTTACAGGCGATGACAACAATGTAAGTGTTTCTAAAATACATGGACCAACTTTGGAGTTCAATTGCACTGCTTATGCCGACGAAGTTGCCATCGACAGCTTGTCTGTTCGGGAACGGGAAGCTTCATAAAATCAAATTGCCCATGAAGGACCTGACTTTTTGTAAGCCATCTTTCTCTTCTTTTTTTTAAGAAAAATCAGTTTTTTTTTCATAAGCGATGTTCGGGTTCCTAATCTGGTGCCCCTTTTCCGGTCATCTTCTCCAAAGCCAGCATGAGTTTGACTAGTTGTCTTCTCCAGACGCAGTTGCCCTCTTCTGCTCTATCTCTGCAACAGAGAATAAGAAAAGGAGGAGGTATTTCAGTTGATCTATTTTTTATTTATCTCTCTTTTATCTCCCGATCGGATTGGGTCTTGATTTCTGTAACATGATATAGCTTGGAGACGTCGATTTGGTTTCTATGGAGTTCCGAGAATCGAACGAGGAATAGATCGAGGTACGTAAATCGAACTTGGATTTAATTCTTGTTATTATGAATAATGAGATTTCTGCAATCTTTACTTGTAGTTTTTTTTTCTAGTGAATGTGCCATTTTACATTAATGAAACCATATTAAGACCGTGCTTTTTTTTTGGGTAGAATATTGTTGTAAGTTGTCATACTACCTGAGATGTGTGTAAGCCAGAATTTTAACTAGAATATATGCTGCCTCTATTCATCAATGTATCTAAATCTGTATACCATGCATCAAAGCTTTTTGTGTCTTTATATGGGCCTCTCTGAGCTGATATTCTTATTTTCTGAATCTTACATTCCTTCCATGAGATTCCTTTATAATCTTGCGTGGAAGCATTTGGAATTGAATCCTATTTATTTCATCAGTCTTTCAGGTCTCAATCTTGCTTATGGAAGCTTCTTCCTCTAATGCATTATATTTCACCAATCAAAATGAGATATTGCTGGTTTTAGAATTTGTGACCTGACATTCTTATAGAGTATTTGCTACAAATTATGCTAGGATAATGTTGCATAAAGTATTTTCAAAATAATGTATTAAGTATATAATTGGGGCAGGTTGAGCCTCAACCTATATCTTAACTTATTATCTAAAATTTTCATTTGACCATGCAACGAATGATGACAAGATCCTGTGTCCATGCATTAAATGATGTTATGGATGATTAGGCAAAAGATATTTCCTTTTTAGATTTTTGATAATGATGTTAAACAGTGTTGAAGTGGGATGGATCTCTTTTAGTTGTTGGGTTGTTCCAAATGGATCTTGATCTGTTTCACTTGTGATCGTCTACTTATACTTTCGTTGTTGATACTGATCGAGCTGTGGACTGAACCCATTTTTTGGATAATTGTGTGGCGCTGATGATTATGATTAAACTTTTGCTTGTTTAAATTACGATGGAGGTCTGTTGTTTTGAGTATTCGTATAAATTTGTTTCAAAGTAAAAGGGAGTTGTGGTCTGTGGACTAAGGCACTAGAAATCGCATTCATGGTAAGAGTTACTTGTGCTACTTCCATGCATTCATGCACACACCAACACATCAAGTAACTGATATTGAAAATGCTAACAAGGTACATAATCTTGATCCTTTACTTGGTTTTAAAATCTTGATCCATCTTATTTACTGCATATTTCTGGTTTTTTCATTTATATGTTACTCTTCAAAGAATCTCATTATCCCTATCACTACCAGGTTGGACTAGAGCTAGTGCCTAGGGACTATGATATGGACACTGCTTCTCCTTTCAAGTGGACTCCCATCATGGTGTGCAATGCCCTAATATCTCATTTGAGCTTTTATCTAAAAAAGTTCCATGTTTATTTAGTTCTCTGTGTGAATGTGAATGGGGCATGGCAATGAAACTGGCCAAAATGTTGCATTTCAGTTTGAAAAGTAAAATGATCAATAGATTTGAAATTTGAACCATGGGATCAAATAATATGCCATTATTTGTTCATGAACTATTTTTCTCCTTTTTTCTTTGTGTTTGATAGACTAGAGTTAATTGCTTTACTCCTATGTTGGAACACTTCCATTTCATGTTCTATTTGTTGCTATTGCTTATCGAGTGTTTTTTTTTTTTTAGGTCAACACGAGTGAACAATGTGGTGGCCAGGGTCACTTGTGAGACCTTGTAGGGCTTTTCTTTGTTCTCTTGTGTTTGTTTGGTTTACTGTAACAACTTTGTGTCATTTTTTTTTGGCTCTGTACCTCAGTGAATTATCTTTCAAAAAAAGGAAGAAGGGGGGACGACCCACACCCTTATGAGACCCATCTTCATTTTTCCTTCAGCGTCCACCTTTGACTAATCAAATCCCTTGACGCACATCAAACCTCTTTAAATTGACACCATTCCTAATTCATATTGTTCTGGACATTGATAGAGAAATCTTATCTATGTAAAAAAGGATCACATTTTGGGTACCATGACAAATCTGAACCAATCACACAATGAAATGGTTGAGGGCAATAGAACTAGTCAATCTGCATCTGGTGTTCCTTGCTTCTGCAGTTCTTCAAAAATTCCCACTCATGTAGCAAGCAGTGGCAATTACAATGATGAAAATCTTTTTCCTAATTGTTTGTTAAAGTTACAAGGACAGCTACAGGCATCCTTTTCCTATTGTCTCTTTACAAAACTTTTTACTATAACATCTTCCTCTTCTTTTAGGGTCCATTGTCTTTTAATTAAGTTGCATTGTGCCTGCATTGTACAGGAACCTTGTCTCATCAAACTACAGGACCTGAGGCCTCTCTCAATCTTCATGAAGAGGAGTCATTATGAAATTCTAGTTCTCAGCAGAGACCATCAGAACAACTACCATTCTGCATCATAAGTTGGGGTTGAAGCCTGTCATCAGACTGAGAGCTTCAGATTTTTTGTAGAGATCGGTATTGCAAATGAACTCTCTCTCCACTATTTTGAAACAATCGGAGGAGAATGGTTTGGTTGCTGTAGCTCTAGAGGCTCCAAATGGTGCTGCTAAACCAGCCACAGAAAAGCTAGTTGTTGCCAATGGGGTTGCAAATGGTTGCTAGCCATGCCAACCCTTCTAGCTGTAGAGTGTAGTCTTTGGTTTCCAGATAAGTGGTTTGGGCATGAAGTTTTTCTGATTTAGTCACAGTGTGCATGCTCATATTGGCACTTCTTACGCTGCAAGCGAAACAGAGCGAGCGTGCACAGATCCTATGTGGGGCAAGCCAGTATCTACTATCCATTTTTGCATTAGGACCTTGTGATGGGAATTTAATGTTGCTTATTTCTATTCAAACAGTATCTATTCTTATTAAAGTTGCCCTGTATGAGTAAGGACCAGAACCAAGTGGAAGCGTTCCAACGTAGAAGTAAAATTTTGGAAAAAAATATTGAAAAATTTGGGCATGCCTTGGTTTTTCTTTTTTTTTAATTAAAAAAAATAAGAAACGACGGCCCTAAGGCAGTCATTTTTAACATTATTAATCGACGGCCTTCGATCCGTCGTTGTTTTTTACATTTACCGACGGCCTAACGGCAGTCATTTATGAAAAGCTACTGTAAAATCAACGAGTGACAGTGGCCGTCGTTTTTTACGCAACAACGACGGCCAAAGACAGTCGTTTTTCTTGGTTTTTGGTGTAGTGAAATGCCCTTGAAACACTAGAAGGTTTCGTAG
This sequence comes from Litsea cubeba, assembly GCA_012931725.1. Lineage (NCBI taxonomy): Eukaryota > Viridiplantae > Streptophyta > Magnoliopsida > Laurales > Lauraceae > Litsea > Litsea cubeba. The sequence goes on along the minus strand of CM022947.1, from coordinate 51,471,736 downwards.
AGCTGGAAGCCTCCAAAAACATTGTGGAGGAACCACCTACGAACCTTTCAAATAGAAGATCCTGCATCCCACAGGGACTTCATGGCCTTTCGAAGCCTGGGGTATGGACATCATAGGTCCTATTTCTCCCCCTTCAAGCAAAGGTCATCGCTTCATCTTCGCCGCAACGGATTATTTCTCCAAGTGGCCAGAAGCATTTGCGCTCAACGAAATGAAGACCTCATCAGTCCTTCAGTTCCTACACACCAACATTATTTGTCGTTTCGGCAGACCCAAAAGATTCGTCCATGATAACGGACCATAATTCCGGGATCATCGATTCTACAGGTTCTGCGACAAATACAAAATCCAAAGCTGTCCTTCGACTCCATACAATCCGGCAGCAAACGGATTAGCAGAAGCTTTCAACAAGACACTCTGCAAAATCCTCAAAAAAATGGTCTCTAGTCACAAAAGAGACTGGAGCGACAAACTGTCTGAAGCTTTGTGCGCCTATCGAACCACCGTTCAAGGACCAACCCATAGCACACCATTCTCCTTGGTCTATGGATGCGAAGCTGTTGTACCCTTGGAAGTACAAATTCCTTCTTTGAGGGTATCCTTGCAAAATGACACGACTCAAGAAAGCAATGTCAAATTGCGACTCCATGAGCTAGACAATCTCGATGAGAGACGGTTCGAAGCTCGACAAAGCATTGAACTTTACCAAGCACGCATGGCAGGATCTTTCGACAAAAAGGTCAGGCAACGCGCCTACAAAAAGGGTGACTTGGTTCTTGCGGTAAAAAGACCAATGGTCTTCGCTCACAAGTCCAAAGGCAAGTTTGAGCCAAAATGGGAGGGACCCTACGTCATCGACAAAGTTTTCTCCAACGGCGCATACGCACTCCTAAACATGGAAGGTGACTGTCGCGACCCCGGACCGGGAAACTAGGGGGAAAGGGAGGATCCGAGTCCGGGAGTCGGGACATGTGGTGGGGTGATGCCGCGCCACGTGCATCTCTTTGGCTAAACCGCACACGGAATTAAAAGAACATTTATCCGTGCACGTGATTTCCCACAGGGTTCCGCGGTGAGGATTATCTTTACACATCATCTCACATGTAACCATATCACATATATTCTCAAGATTGCGGAAGCGTGTAGCAAACCATACTAATACCATTCAAATCCATAAACAAGACTGATTTATGGTTAACATGACAAGATATCAGAATGAGCAATGATCAAAAGCATATTTTCCCCAAAAGTGAATTTAAGTATATTTACAAAATATCATTTGATTAATGCCCCAAAATAACGGTCAACAAAGACCGTACAACCAAATGAAACCTAAAATGAAAATATCAAGTTCCCAAAGTGTATCGTTCTCAAGGCAAGGCCAAATGTCTACATGACATCATCGGCTTGCCACTCAATCACTCGTTGCGGTTCACCGACCGCCTCCTCCGGCTCCTCCTCAATGGCAATAAGCTCGGGACCTGAGTACCAAAATAAATGGATCAGACACGACGGTCTGGCAGGTGGGTGAAAGGATATAACAATAATTCAAAACAATGATGCCTTTAGAAACATAGTAAAAATCTAGATAAACAATGAATTTTCATAAAAGAAGAATGCAACATTTAAAAGAGTTACATATGCAAATAAAACATGTAAGGTAACAAGGATTCGGAAACTGTCAAGATGGCAACCACACAAAGCTAGATCCTCCCTTCACTAACGTGAAGAGAGCACATACCCTACAGGATCATTGGCCTCAGTCACACGAGGTGAGGAGGAACAACGATAAACAGGATCATTGGCCTCAGTCACACGAGGTGAGGAGGAACAACGATAAAATACTATAATATATATATACTATACAGGACCACGGTAGCGAACCGGGTAAACTATGCAAATTCCAGACTGCAGCTGACTATCAGGAGGGGAAGGAACCCCAAGTCGGTGGATCAAACCAACTAGGTCGTCCAAGCTCAGTGGTGCCGACTCATAGGTCAAATACGATAAATCAAATCGTGTACATATTAAAGAAACGGGGTGCTCATAGGCACAAATACACATTCGTATCTGGTCGGTCATATACAGGTTAGCAAAAGCTAAATACACTTTCAATACTCTCAAGACAGTCTAGTCATATCATGTGGGTTTGAAATCCCAAAATAGGAGTTTGGTTGAAAATCAAATACAATTAGTTTTTTCCATACCTTTACAGGCTAACAATGGGGTTTCTAGAATTGAATCAGTGCGAATAGGGTCCCGTATGTCAGTTATGATGAAATTTTGGTACTCTTTAAGAGTTAGGGACATTCCGGGTCCTTATACACATTGGTCAATCTAGAAAATCTCATAGAATCTCCATGATGAGTTTCCCCTTCCTCCGGACTTCACGTAATGCCTTACAAGTCCCTAAATAACAATGGGGCACCAAATAATACCTCCCCACTACAACTCTTTGCAATTTACCCAATTCATTCATGGGTTTAAATGCATCCTTATAGGTTCAATGCCTTCAATTAAGAAGATAAGGGATAGAGTTGAATTGGACTTGAGTATGGGCTCGGAATGAATCTGGAAGATAGTCCCACAACTCTCTTAATTTACAGTTCATCCCAGTTCAGTCCGATCGATCGGGCTCCTTGGCCGATCGATCGGTCTTGAATTGCTTCCAGTTATTTACAGTCCGATCGATCGGACCTGATGGGCGATCGATCGGTCCTGAGAACCCTCTCAGTTATTTACAGTCCGATCGATCGGACCTGATGGGCGATCGATCGGTCCTGAGAACCCTCTCAGTTATTTACAGTCCGATCGATCGGACCTGATGGGCGATCGATCGGTCCTGCAACGAATCCCAACCTATTTGGTTGAATTCTCCTCTTGTCCAACTCCTATCCATTTCCTTTCTTTCCCCTTCTTCCATACACATCTTCACGAATAATTGGGCTATTCCTTGACCTCCTTATCTCATCAAATCATCAATCAAAATCAACAAGACTAAACCATCAAACATGATAAACCATTAAAACTATTAAGGAAAACAAATCAAGATTTTGCATAAAAATGATAAAACACATGAGAATCGTTTCATCCACTTGCCTTGGGTCCAATGCAAATCAGATTGAGCTCTAGTCACCTCTTAGGCCCAAAATCAAACACCTATACACAAAACCCCCAAATCAAAACCCTAGATCAACAAAATCCAAGTAAAACAAGACGGAATTTTCCAATAATTGAAATAGAGCTACCCTAGGGCTAAACAAACAAGATTATAAAACTTTTAGGAAAATCACTTACAAAGAAGTTCTTCAAAAGCAAGGTGTTGTCCAAAGGAAGTCTTGGAGTGGGCGGTTTTCTTCAAAAATGGTGTCAAGATGAAGGCCTTGAGATGAGGAAGAAGATTATAGCAACTAATTTTCCATTGGCACTAACTTAGTGGGGGATTGAAGATGAAGAAGCAAGAAAAGGTAAGGGAAAACCCTTAGGGCTGGGATTTCTCTTCTCCTCTAGGGTTTTTGCCAGAAATGGGAAAAAGAAGAAGAAGCTTTCTATATATAGTAAGTGGGAGTGGGGCCCACAACTTAAAGAACTTCTCGGGCTCAAAACATGATTTTCGGGGCTTCAAACGAATTCGACGAAGAAGACAAAGTTGATCGGAAAAATTTCTAGTTTCCAAAAAGTATATATTTTGCACATTTTGGTGACATTGAAATCGGTGTCCAGATTTTGGGTAAAAAGACCATTTTGCCCTCAATTAGTGAAAAACCGGGTTTAAGGTCCTTGAATGAAAACGATGTCAACACGAAAGTTGTAGGGATTAACAAGATAAGTCCAATGGGGTTAAAATCACGATTCTTGGAAATCATCGGTAAACCCCCAATCTCACACAAATCCTAACAAGAACCCCCAAAGGGTCCCACAAATAAAAAGGCTCTCCAAATTCCCCAAAGCTATCATAAAAGCTATTCTAATCCCCAACTAATCCAAAACCACTAAACACACTTAAAACTAAAACACAACTTAATCAACTCTAAACGAGGTCTCTCGGGTCGGGGTCTTACAGTGACAGATGTATGCTGCCCATCAACGGCAAGTTCTTAAAGCATTACTATCCTTGAAGACTTACCCAACTGCTGTTGTACCCTTGGAAGTACAAATTCCTTCTTTGAGGGTATCCTTGCAAAATGACACGACTCAAGAAAGCAATGTCAAATTATGACTCCATGAGCTGGACAATCTCGATGAGAGACGGCTCGAAGCTCGACAAAGCATTGAACTTTACCAAGCACGCATGGCAGGATCTTTCAATAAAAAGGTCAGGCAACGCGCCTACAAAAAGTGTGACTTGGTTCTTACGGTAAAAAGACCAATGGTCTTTGCTCACAAGTCCAAAGGCAAGTTTGAGCCAAAATGGGAGGGACCCTACGTCATCGACAAAGTTTTCTCCAACGGCGCATACGCACTCCTAAACATGGAAGGTGACAGATGTATGCTGCCCATCAGTGGCAAGTTCTTAAAGCGGTACTACCCTTGAAGACTTACCCAACTGGGTAAGAGCAATGCCTGTATGGCCAAAACCGGTTTCCAGGTACACGCTCGCTAAACCCACCCTTTTTAGAATTTTCATATCAAATGTTGAAATTTCTAGAAATTTAAACAATACTTACTCTCATCGTTTCATTGTTAAAAAAAATCCAAGTTTAGGAACCTTTCCCTAACTTGACCAAAATTTTCAACCCTTGAACCCAAAATTCATGGTTTGAAACAAAATCCGGATTCAGGGATTTCCACCCTAGTCCACCTTACCTTTTACCGCCTAAATGGTTTTAGGTCAAAACTTATGACCCTCGTGTCTATAAATAAAAAAAAATATTTTTCAAAAACCGTGGGGAAGCGACGCTTAGTCGATACTCGCACAAATCGGAATCATGCGACCACGTTCGACACTTCCAAAATCGTAGGGAAGCGACATTTCGTCGATACTTGCAAAATCCAAAACCGTGGAGATGCAACATTTCAGTTGATATCCACAACCCAAATATCAAAGGTTCAAAAAAACCAAGAAACCGTGGAGATGCAACATTTTAGTTGATATCCACAACCCAAATTTCAAAGGTTCGAAAAAACCTAAAAACCATGGAGACGCAACATTTCAGTTGATATCCATAACCCAAAGTTCGAGAAAATCACAAATTTCAAAAATCATGGGGAAACGACATCAAGTCAGTACCCGCAAAACCAAAATTTTTGAAAAGCAATGATGCGACATTCCATCGATACTTGCACCCAAATCTGCGAGGATGCGACATTACATCGATACTCGCAACCGAATGAGCAAGGATGCAACATTCCATCGATACTTGCAAGACCATTCAACAGGGAGGCGACTTTTAGTCGATACTTGCATTTTTGAAAACCAAACCGGCTATAAATGCCACCAAAACAGGCTATAAATGCCACAAACCGGCTATCAATGCCACAAAACAAACCGGATATCAATGCCACAAACTAAAACCTTGGCTTTCAAAAAACTCGGCTATCAATGCCATAAAAAAAGACTCGGCTATCAATGCCACAAAAAAAAAACTTGGCTATCAATGCCACAAAACCGGCTTCCATGCCACAAACAAAAATCTGGCTCCCATGCCAAAATAATCATTTGACAAAAGATTTTCATAAAATGACAAGATTTTGATCAAATCCCATTTAGCAATGTCAAGATTTTGATCAAATCCCATTTAGCAATTGCTTTCATCACAAAAAGATTTAAGTGAGCGTAAGGAAAACAAAAAAAAAAAGCATCCCATTTAGCAATTGCTTTCATCACAAAAAGACTTAAGTGAGCGTAGGGAAAATAAAAAAAAAGCATCCCATTTAGCAATTGCTTTCATCACAAAAAGATTTAAGTGAACGTAGGGAAAACAAAAAAAAGAGTACCAAAAAAATACATGCAGTACCAAAAAAAAAAAAGAAAGTGTTCACAAACACTACCAAGAAAAAGAGTACCAAAAAAATACATGTGGTACCAAAAAAAAGAAGGATAGTTTCTGCTACAAAAATCAAAAACTCAGCCAAAAATGGTCTCCAGCCAAGATTTCAGCTCCATAAGTAAACTTTTGGCCTTAGCCGTCAGGGATTCCAGGGCACGCTTCTTCAGGAACTTGCCATGAGATGCTGGGGTGGGCTGTAACCCTTCTTTTACACCGGGAAGCTTACCCCGAGCAGTTTGCCATTGTTTGTCCTCTTGAAACTTCCTTTCAAAGACTCGATTAGCATTTGCAACCCGACGAATCAGAGCACTCTCCCTGTCGCGAGCCTCTGTGATAATAGCCCACTTGGCAGCGACTTGTGCCTTTAAATGCTCAAGACGTTTCCTGGCCTCATTGACCTCCTTATCAAGGATGCTAAGGTCATGTGTCAGCCCAATGATGGCTAGCTCTTCTAAGTTCTTCTCTCGGACTATCTGCTTCCTTCTTTATGTAGCCTCATTCAGGTCAGACTTAGCCTTATTGGTAGGGTCCAGGCATATCTCCTTGAAGAACTGGTCGTCAGTAAAACCAATGGTCTCAAACCACTTGTCACCCAGTGCAATGAACCTATCAACGATCGCCCTGGCACCTGTGACATCCAGACCAGCCTCTTCGGCATCACTGAGAATCTCCTGCACATGCTGGATCATGCCAAATCCGGCATCCAAGTGCCCAGAAAGGAGAGTCTCAATCCAAGAGCTTAGAACCCGCACCACCACCTTTTTCGCAAAAAGAATAGATGGCCCAGATGAAGATTCGCCCCGCTCTGTTGGTCGGCTGCTCATGTCATCACCCGTTGGAAGAGTAATAAAAGAACTCTTTCCAGTTGGAGCTGCTCGGGAAGGAATCTCAACACGAGGTATCTCCTCAACAGTGTCAGAACTGGTCCCAGAAGTATCTACCTCTGGATCGACCTCTGGCATCTCTTGCTCTGGTTCTGAAGGAAGTGACAGACTCTCCTCTGTCACTTCAAAACCTGCCAAAGAAACACAAAAAGGTATGAATATGATCCTGTTTGAAAATCATTATCAGGATTATTACTACAAAATACCTTCATCGACGACTGGCGGAACACTCTCTTCCTCCATGAACTCATCGGAAGCATCGTCAACATTTGCATCCATCGATGGTTCAAAGTCATCGGAATCCTATGGCAACTCAGCTGACAAGAAAAATGTTAGCAAACCGAGTCAGAGACAAAAAAAATGAAACGCAAAAGAAGTCATACCAGTTGGAGATTCTGGAATCACTCCAGAGTCCCTCAGTTCTTCTTCTGGTGCCACAACCGGATCCGTCACTGCCTCATCGGTTGGAACCTCAGGCATCGCCAAGTCTTCCTCTGTTAAAAAAAAAAGAAGCAGGAGGGGGAGAAACAAATCAAGACATGGTAAAATCCCATGAAAAGAAATGGAAAGAGAAAAAGGAAGAATCATAGCTTCACCAATGGTCTCTTCTTCTCGGCTTCTCTTTTCCGGAGGTTCATCAGCATTCCCTGGCACCTCCTCATTGATAGTAAGAGGGACTTCTAAGTCAGGAGAGTCCTCATGTTGCCCCTTGCTGCGATGATGACCCCTCTTCCTCTTACTTCTGTGGGCTCGCTTCTTAGAAGAACCTGCCCCGCTGTCAGAGTTAGGTCTCCCACTTGACTCCTTACTGGATGGTCTACTCTTGCCAGTGGACTCCACGGAAGCTTGCCTCTGCACCACTTGCATCCAAACATCAAGTTCAGCTTCCTCTTGTTCTAACTGCTCTAAAGCCTCATCAGGTATTTCTCGAACAGCTTCAGAACCAATGACGCCATGGTCACCGATAAAGCCTATCTTGTGCTTCTCTCCAGAAAGGAAGGCCCAAACTTCCTCTCCGGACGCCATCCGACTTTCCAAGGCCCTTTCCAGATGATTGCTTCACATCAAGCTCCTTCTTGGAAAGCCCCCGATATGCCGAAAAGCTCTCCGCAAACCACTTCGCAAAGCCGGTAGTCCGGGAAGTCGACAGCACAGGATAAGAGATCATGACAGTAGTGTCTTCAGCACTATAGAAAGCCCATGAGTTTCTCCCATCCTGGAAACCTCCAAAGCACTTCACCATGCTTGAAGGCGCTCCAACAACGCCTTGAGAAAAGCCTTACTGCAGAGCAAACCGAGAAGGTACATAGGCTGGATGTCGACGAAAAGATGTATGCGGTACACCATCGTACCGACACGTATGCTGAAAAGCCACTCCTTCTCTGCGTTTGTCAAGGAGTAATGCCTTCCCGACCCCGCCCTGGTAAAGTCTCGGGAGGCACCAAAATCAAAAGCCTTCTTCCGCAACTCCGGAAAAAGCTTCACTGAAGACTACCCCATCTCGACGTCCCTGAACCGTCGGATCCTCATGTGGGCAAACAAAAGTGATTCGGGCACGGCTTTGCCCTTAGCTAGCCGAATCATCAGAGGATCATCATCCTGTGCAGCACCCAGCCGGTGGAAGCCAGGACAGTGGTACACGTACCACGAATAAAAGATGTGGGCTGAAAATACCCTATTCATAGGGAGCCCAAGCCGAACCAAAAAAGCAGCAGCCTGTAGTTCGGAACACAAGTTGGAGTAAAGAGCTGGCACCAAAGCAAGCTGCTCTCCAAACGCCATCTGACAAGCCGGAAAAATACAATGCGGCCTGATGTGTGTTCCATCTCCTCCAGCAAAAACGGCCTCACCAAGCCAATAAGTGAGGTAAATAGCGAGATCTCTCCGCAGTGCAATGTGAGGACATATGGCGTTTGTACTCGCACAGAAATCTCTCAACTCTTCTTGCATAGCCAAGATCTTCTTTGAACCCGGATCCTTAGCCCTGTCTTCCCGGGTCATGCTATCAGAAGACTCCCCACTTTCAAAGAAGTTAGGAGAAGAAGAGTTAAAACTCTTCCAGCTACTGGGTCTAAGTTTCAAGCCCTCCTTCTCCTTCAAAAAATCATAGAAGGCAACGAGTTGAAAGTACAGAAGCCTGAACTCCTCCGACTGCTCCTCGAGGACGCTGTCGATCGGCATAAACTCCTCATAGAGTTTGCCAAGGATGGGCAATCCAGTAATGGCGCTTAGCTCCTTCAAAGAGAAACCAATCTCACAATTCGTCACAACGAAGGTATTGGTTTGTGGAAGGAATGACTCCAACATAGCCATGAAGGCCTCGTCGAAAAATATCACGGTCTCCCTAAAGGCACAAACCGCATCAAAAATCTCGGCTTCCTTCAAAACGGCGCCACCAATCAGTAGGACGCGATCAGTGCACGACTTCCACTCGGAGTCAGCACTGAAATGGCCACGAAGTCGAAAAGGCTTCACCCAATTACTGCCGTCACCGCTGAAAATGCCAAGGCCCACCGTCCCAAATCGACCGACGGATAATCAGAGCCCTGGTAGCCGCGGGCCGGCATCAACATATCCATGTCAGCAGGCGACTTCTCTGCATATCCAGGAGAACCGCCAACAAAAACCCAGGTCTTGATTACATTTGTCCTTCTCACCCAGCTTGGAGGATCTTCCCTCTTAGAGCATGTGGGGACAAGGCTCATGATCGAGACGGTGCGATCAAATGTCGACCGGATAGCAACAGTCTTCTTCTCACTATCAGCGGTGAAAGAAAACTGAAAACATCTCCTCTGGTATGTCATGTCATCAGGGACGGCGTCACCAAAGAAGAAGGTAGGCTTGGGCAAAACCCTCTGATCGTCTATCACCCATGGATGACTGCTTACCATAATCTTATAGAATTCCTCTCCCTTGAGAGCGATCAGTCGCTGCCCTCATCTCATCTTTATTAAGAGAGTCACACTCTTCTAAGTTTCTCTCAACGTACTGAACCTTGTCCCAAGCCTGCTGAACGGCCGGATTAGAAGATCTAGCAGATCGACAAGGTACGCTGGTAGAAAGCTCTTTACCCTTGTTCGTTCTGGAGGAACCACCTGCAAAGGATGGAAAGAAAACGATCAATCATCAAAATGACACGATTTCGCTAAAAAAAATCTGGCAAGATTTTGACATGATGCCGGGGCAATTCCGAAGAAAAGGAACTACTCCGAAAGAAATAGAAAGCTTGAAGATGGGCTCAACATTGCTGCGAGCTCTGAAACTCCAAACTTTCGAAACCTAAAAGTCTCCGCAAAATCAGGAAGGGCATCGCTGCGAGCTCCAAATTCCTAAATTTGCAAAAACTTTCAGGTATGCTATCACATCATGCTACAATTCAATGTACAAAAAAATATACATGCATGAACATCTTGGTTTGCCAAAAAAAATGCATTATCATGATGAGCAAAAAAAAAAGAAAAAAAGAGAGAGAGAAAAAAAACAAAAAAAAAGGAAGGGGGATGGCCCACAGGCCACGTGGCCTTACGGCCAGATCCGTACGGCCCACAAAAGAAAAAAAACATGCAAAAAGAAAAGAAGAAAGCATGAAAAAAAAAAACGTGTAAAAAAAAGAGCAAACACGTGAAAAAAAACAGAGAAAAGGAAAGAAAAGAGAAAAAAAAAAAGGAAAGAACTTTCTATCATCCTATTTCCTACAATGGAGTTTTCTTGAAAAAGGGAACTTACTTGAAGCCATTGATGGAGAAGAAGAAGAAAAGTCTTGAAGATCTTGAAGAAGAAGAACTCTTGGTCTTGAAGCCCTCTTGGGATGGTTACAAAAGAAAGCAATAAGAGCAAGAGATCCAACCTCCTCCTTGCTTTTATAGAAGAGAGCAAACCAAAGAAGGAAAGAAGAAAGAGGTAAGTGTTACTAATTAGTAACCTTACCAAAAGAAAGAAATTAGAAAGATTCTTTCCCAAAAGAAAGATATCTTGAGGGATTCTCTCCCAAAGAGATAATCAATGAGAGATTTTCTCCCAAAAGATAGGAGATTTGAGATATTCTCTCCCAAAGAAAGATTTGAGATATTCTCTCCCAAAATAAAGGGAACATGAGAGATTCTCTCCAAGTAAAGATATTCTGAGATATTCTCTATCAAAAGGAGATATTTTTAGATATTCTTTACAAAAATGACACCATATGAGATCTAAGCCATTTCAAAAGCTTAAGGTCCCATGGGTTAGCCCATATGAGCCAGGTTTGACCACCTAGGCACTAAAAAAAAAAAAATTTGGGCTTTTAGTCAAAGAGAAATCCCTCTTACCAAGAGCTTACAAAAATGGTTTCATGCCTCTTTTGAGTTGATTGGACCGTACAAAAAAGAATTCCAAGCCCCATGAGCTTCCAGAAATCAAATCATTCAGCCTCATATACCAAATTGAGCCAAAATCTTGAAATTGACATTCCACAAAAATCCAAACCAAATCCTGGTCCCCTAACTTGCCACATACAGCTTGTTAGGTCACAAGACCAAAACTAAAAATCAAAACCTGATCCCCCTAACTTGCCACATACAGCCTGTTAGGTCACAAGATCAAAACCAAAATCGACCCCCCAACATTCTACATATAGCTTGTTGGGTCACACGGTCAAAACCAAACCCGACCCCCTAACCTGCCACATACAGCTTGTTAGGTCACAAGGTCAAAACCCAAATCCACATCCCTGATGTCATCTTCAAAACTTTGCCTCGAGATGGTACGTGATCCCTTTCACGACCATAAAATTCCCCTGGAAGCTCAAAAGGCTACAAATACCAAAAGAAAGACTGCTCAAAGACTCTTAGTCAAGTCACAAGCTCTCCTTCGAAAAATCTCTTGAGGCACATCGACTACAAAAGTTAAGCAACTCGTCACTGCACCTCGAGGGGGCATTTGTTGACAACAAGAAAATGTGTCACTTTGCTTCTTCAAAATCCAGAAAGCTACATGAAGTCGCAGCGTGCCATAAATAGGCAATGCTACTTCCAAAAATCAAATCTTGTCAGAATCAAACAAGAACTGCAAAATCCTTCAAGACAGCCAAAATAGGAGTACACAAGAAGTTTCGGGCCATTTCAAAATCATTTGGCCTAACTTCGCTTCTCCAACAGCTGAAAAGGAGCTCCCGGCGGCAAAAGCATCGGAGACACTGAATCTTCGATCAGTGCCGATGGATGGTCTCAAAATACATCCAAAAGGCTCCACGTCAAGTTTCGAGTCAAACCGACAACGTTTGACCCTACATCAACCCTCGAACAGCTAAATCAAGCCTCTCGGCAGCGGAAACCACCGAGTCCATCACTCATCAGATAGAGCACATGGACAGCTTCAAAATGCTTACAAAGGGTTACACGTCAAATTTTAGGTCATTTCGACAACATTTGACCAGACTTTGACGCTCGAAAGCCAAATCAAACCTCTCTGCGGCGAAGCTCCCCGGGACCATGGTTTCCACGACAGAGCCTATGGATCATCTTAAAATGACTCCAATAGGTTCCCTGTCAAATTTCAAGTCAATCGGACATCGGTTGATCGCACATCAAACCGCGACATCTTCATCGCGACAAAAACAAGTCTACTAGTGATAAAACCCCAAACGGCTTCAAAACTCAAACAAAATCCTATAGTTGGTCTTATTTATTGCTCGGGAGGCTTCACCCCAAATTTCAAGTCATTTCGACATCGTTTGACCCAATTTCAGCTTCTAACGGAAAATCGGCAGCTCTGCGCGACAAAGTCTTCGGCTTTCTCGAAAAATTAGAAACTTTGCAAACCAAAAATGCAAGGATTCTCATCAGGTTTTCTATAGGGAAATCATACCAATAAATGATCAAAAATGTCAAGAAAAAATACAGAAGAAAAAAGAATAAAAAAACATAAAAAACGGACACAAAACGGGACAAAAGGGGGGAACCCCCCCCCCCCCCCCGGGTTGCAGACCCTTGCGACCATGGGCCAGGGTCGCCAGCCCCTACAACCCTGGCCCATGGTCGCCGGCGACCATGGAGCCCGAGATCGTCGGGAGGTCCCCGAAAGCCCCATTTTTCATCGTTTTTTCGCGATTCGAAGCGTCCGACCCCTGGGATTTTCCAAAATTCATACTTTTGAGACACCAAATCCTTTGACATCCGTCCAAATCATGGGTCAATCATCAAGAGCATCAAAATCAACATTGATCGCCAACCGGTCAACCAAAAAAGTGTGTTTTCTACCCGACCAATCGAGAAATCGACAGGACAAATGGCACTGACCCGCTATTGGCAACTAATACCTAAAGTTACATGGTCATCCAATGTTGATCTACATGAAGATCCATCGATGATCATCCCCAGAAAAATCCCAAAAGACGCGGCACGGCCCACGACTCTTCAACTGCTCGGCGACCACTTAATGCGATTAATTGACTAGCTTTATTATAGTCATTAATCCATTTCTTTGGACGGCCCAATCAGAAGCAAGCATCCGGGAGTTCCAAGTCAATTGATTCATGGCATTTAACCCATGAAACTACTCCCATCATGGCAGTTAAAGGCGATTAAATGCCCTCAATCTCATCCGACCAATCAGAAGCCAAGAAAAAGGAGTTATAAAATAAAGGAATTAAATCCTGTAACTCCTCCCATTATACGGCTTAATGACAATAAAAGCCCATAAACCCTCATAAATGGCTACCAAAAACCCTATAAATAGGAGAGCACTCCAAGAAGAAACAGCACGACAGACTACAGAAAATCCGGAAACTCAGACAGAAAAAGGCATCAGAAATCTAAGATAAAGAAAGAGAGAAAACTCCGCGGAAGTTCTACACCAACCACCGCTACAAGGTGACAAAAGTCCCTTGGTGGGGTACCCCCACCCCCAAGGTCCTTACCTTCTCCTTCTGCCTCCAATGGCTTAGACGTGGCTTTTCAGCCCGTCTAATTAGTTTTTTATTGGACATAGGACCCCCTTTTGGTCTTTGTCCTTTAAAAATCTGAGGTTATGGCCAAGCCAAGCGAATCAAGAGCATCCTCTGTTCTCATCTGCATGGATGATGGCGAAGTCCACATATGGCTTGCGACCGTCAATCTGAACGAGTCCCCCACAATCTCCTGAGAAGTTAGATCCTCCTTTTCTTGCTTTTCATTGTAGTTTGTATTTTTCCAAAAGAGACAAAAATCACAACTCTTGTCTTTCATTATTGATAAGAATTGTAAAATCGGCTATAAATGCCAAAAATCGGCTATAAACGCCAAAATCGGCTATAAATGCCAAAAAATCGCCTTTCACGGCAAATCAAGAAAAATGTCTCTTTTCTTAAATATATGTGCAATGGAAAACTCGAAAGAAGTTGATTTTCGTTTTACTTGCGAAGGTTGATCTCCGGATCACCACTTGCAATTCCAAGTAAAATAGAAAATCTGGCACACCCACACAAAAAAATGTTGATGCACGCCTCTGCCCCCCGGTTACGAAAGGGTCGGACCCAAACGGACTCCCACGTCCGCCGATCTCGGTAGAACCGAGCGATAGAAGCGCTGTCCATCAATGTGAATTCATCCAGGTGGGCCCTATGAGTCTCATCAAGCCATATTTCCTTATTACTGAATAATTTTCCTTTTCATTAATATGGTAACAAAAGTTAATGAATCAATGTAAATCAATGAATTTTGTAACTTGGATCTTGAAATGTCATTTTTGTCCTTTCAAATTCTACAAAGCTTCTTTCCAATTATCAGTTTGTCTACTCGAGATGCAATGCACTTCCCATCCCTCCTAATAATCATTTTAGGCACTACAGTAGTGATAAGTCCACAAAATTAGGTCACTAGGTCATCATTTCATGAGCATTTGTGGACTTAATTAGGTTTTATTGCATAGAATTGCACTTAATTTCATGATTACATGTATTTGGGGATATTTTTGGAAAAACGGTCAGAATTGGTCAAAATTAATTGAATTGCTATTTTTGGCACCATGTGCTATTAGGTCATTAGGTCATCATTTCATGAGCATTTGTGGACTTAATTAGATTTTATTGCATATTTTTGCACTTAATTTCATGACTTTTGTGAAATTAGGATTTTTCATCTCATTCATCACCCTAAAATTAGTGTTTGGCTTCATCAATGCATACTTGCTATTTTTGGCACCATGTGCTATTTTTGGAAAGTTTGTCATTTGGGTAAATCATTAGGCATGTAGGGTCCAATGCATTATTCATGTTTATTTTCTTACATGTAATTAATGATAAATTTATTTCTTTCAATTTGTAGGAGAAATCAACATGGGACCCACATTGATGAAATTTGAGAAGAGAGGTCAAAGGAAAGTCAAATAAGAAAGCAAGGAAAGAGTCCAAGAATGCCTTGGACGTCCAACATGGGTCCCACATACCCCATTGAATGCCAATATAGAAGCTTTCATGTGCGCACAATTATTCCCGAATTTTTATGGGAAGCAACTTCAAATGGCCATAATTCTCAAACCGAGTGTCAGATCGGCACAATCTAGACACCTTGGAAAGCTCTTTTCAAGTAGATATCTGTGGAGCTCAAGATTGCATAAATCAGAGCTATATTGTGGGAGATATGACCTCAGGAATTTGCCTACTGCAGTTTTAGGGGGGAATTGCAAGAAATCTCAATATTTGAAAAGTTTCTTCCCTCTACATCATCATGCAATTTTTAGAGATATTCTTGGAATTATAAAAGGAAGTTGTGTGCATTAAGAAACCTAATAAGATAAGGAGATCTCTCAAATTTAAAAGTCTTTCTAAAGAAAGAAGCTAGCTTGGAGCCTAAGCTAGAATCTCTACACAAGGAAACAAGAGCCCTAAAGATGAGAGATTCTTTACTAAAAAAAAAGATTTGCAAAAAGCATAAAAAGGAACCATCCAAGGGAGGTGCTGGATGTCCATCACTCTTGGGGATCACCTTGGAGGCTCTCTCTCTCTCTCTCCATTCCATTCCACACCACTCCTTTCTCTCTCTAAGTCTCTTTCTTCTTCTTCTTTCCTTTAATTCTTTTAGGCATAGGTTGAGAGGCCATGTTGAGAGAATGAAAAGGAGAGAAGAATCTTAATTTCTTGTATTCAAAGATCAAGGAATAAAAGACACTACTTGGATTGATTATGTGTGTTCTTTATGTAAGTGATTTAATTTTCTATTTCCAATTCTTTTATGTGTTTTGATTGGAGATAATATTTCACATGATTAAATCTAGGTTTTTGAAAATAAAATAAATGGATTAAAAGTCGAGAGACATCAGGTAATCACTTGCATTTGTTTTTCTTTCCTACTCTGAGAAGACCGGACTTCATTATCGTATTTTCAATACTTGTACGATCGTTTAGTTTCTAGATCTTCGATACATCTTTTCTGCTTTTTATTTTTTTCCACCCCTTTTGTTTTTATTTAAAGTTAATATCCTGATCATTTTTTTTAATTTGCAAATTCTTGATTTAAAAACCCCAACTTGCATCTTTCCATATAGAAACGTATTATTTTTGTTACTTTCATAATCTATGGTTGGATAGTGTTTTCTACATGCATCATATTTAGAAATTGCATTAGAACAGGCTTTTGTTGCTGAAATCACAATGTTAATGACTGATTAGAAAAATTAAATCCAAACTTAGTGGGTGAATAGTGAGAATTTATGCACAGTTTTAGCAGATTGGACTCGACTAAGTTGCAAAAGTGTGCGACTTGAAAGTCAGTTAAATGAGCTTAGTTTCCATTGAAACTTTGCAAAAATAATATTCGGAAACAAGTCTTTGTAACTCCAGAATTTCAGAGAAAAATAAGTTTGGGAAGTGGGGTAAATAGCGGCCCAAACGGGAGTAGTTGGAGAGCCTGCGATCAGATTTCCAGCACAAAACAGTTCAAGTAGGCATATTTAGGTGATCATATCTTTTTCGTTTAAGTCCTTTTTTGGTTTTTTTTTGTGTTCATGAATCATCAGAGTATTGATCCCAGCCATTAGATTTAGGTTCACATCATATTAGGCTAGTCGTGCAGTCCAGTGAAAACAAGGCTGCACAATAGTTTCCATACTTAGAATTTTTACAGCGTGCATCATATAGTTAGAAACTTGCATAAAATTGCATTGTTAGCATTTAGGGCATTATATATCATTCATATTTGCATAAAAATCGAGTTTGGTAAGTAGGATCTAATTTAGGAAACTTTGTTTTGATTTTTTTTATATTAAATTGGTGGTTTGATTTGTGTGTTCTTTTGCAGGTTTTTAGATATTTTAGGATTGCTTAGATTAGGTTTCCTTTATTACAATAGTTCTTTTATTTTTGGAAAGCATTGTAATTAAACTTTTTAGTTATCTAATTTAATTAGTTTCTATTTAGGCTAGATTTAGTGTTTATTTAGGACAGGTCAAAGTTGGAAGGTTTCTTGAAAAGCATTGCTCCCTGTGGATCGACCTGGGTTTACAAGATTATTACTACAATCGTACCCTACACTTGTGGATCGAACAACTAGTAATTACCATTCAGGAGCATCCACACTAGGAAGCTTACAAACCACTGATAACTTGGTGCCAAGGCATCTGTCTCAGAATGAGAAGATATTTTCTCATCCATATACATGCACTCGGCAACAGAATTCATGGAGACTACTTTTCCTGCACCCTAGAATAAGAAGGTGCCTTGCATAGTCTGACTTAAGGATTAATTGGTCACACAAAAGCCCATTGGACCGCCTCGACTTCACATGTACATGACCAACTGCGCAGAAGGCAAATTCGCTAGACCACCCCATTCTATGGCATCAACTATTTCAGCTCATGTTAATAATCATTCTACTCTCTTCAGATAGCAGTAGCCAGTAGGTGAGTGATTTTGCTAAGAAAAATCACCCTAGCAGAGTGTAGAGCACCGTTACAAAATCCTTAAGTTCTTGTCAACCACCACCAATAAACAGGCTTTTATGGATTATTAAAGCATGAAAGCTTTTAATCGCTACAATTTCAAAAGCTTAACGGATGAAAGAAACATGGAGGATGAAGTATAACATGTGAAAATGCCTGCCCTTGTCAGAACGCACCTAGGATCTGAGACATACTTAGGTGGATCGAGCCATCATGGATGAGTCCTGGTTCTTGGAAATCCCAACTACTTCAACACTACAATGAACTAAAACAACACAAGCTCGGTGTATTTTCGTAACTTCATACAACAAAGCAAACACAACGTAATTTGTAAACTCTTTTACAGATTGAATGCTACTTCCTATATGGATAGTAGTACTAGTAGCAAAGTGTCATCGTTGGAGAGGATTAGAGGTTTATGTTTCTAACAAATCTAATGCTATGGTAGTCCAGGCTTCAGCGAGGCAAATCTTGGGAGAGAAACAACAGCTGCGGGAGAGATTGGGCATCGGAGATTAGGTGGGGAGGTTGGTCTGGACATGCAGCGGAGCAGATTTGAGGTGGGGAGGACCCAGGCTCGCAGCGGAGCAGATCTGAGATGAGGAGGATCAGGGCTAGCGGCGGCGGAGTAGATCTGAGGTGTGGAGGATCCGATCTCGTGGCAAAGCAGATTTGAGGTGGGGAGGACCCGGGCTCACGGCGAAGCAGATCCGAGGGAAAAGAAGACTACCGTCGAAGATGACCGGAGAAGAGGGGGCAGATTTGAGGTGGGAAGGATCAGGGCTCGCGGCATAGTAGATTTGTGGGGAAGAAGACTGCCTCCGAAGAGGGGGTATCGCGTCGTCGGACCGGACCTGGTAGTGTTTCCCTTCTTTTCGTAGAAGAATGATTGAGAAGAGGAAGATGGAGAGGGGTTTTCCCTCTGATTTTGGTGGGATTTTTCCCATTTGGGAGCCCCATATATCAATCACGAGGATCGTCGGAATTGGCCTCGCAATCCGACGGTCCAGATCAGACTTCTCACATAGCTGGTGAAAACTGTTCTGACCAGATTATTTCCCATATTAGTTTTCAACTTTTTTGTTACAAAGCTCTTGCCAAAGTTCGTTAGTTTCATACCTCCCGTCATCTTTGCTTCCCTTTGGATCTTGTCAAGGATCACACGCACTCCTTGGAAATGGAAAAAACCTTGCATTACTTCTCTGTTACGTTTTTTTTATATATTTCATTTTTTATTAGTTGTCGAAGCTTGTTTGGTTTCCTACCTATTGCCATCACTGATGGCTCTTTCATGATTTTGGGTTAGGGCTTACACTCATTCCATTCTCTCATGCTTTCTGATGTTCAAGCATTGTTTTCCATTATTATTTAGTTGGATATAAGGGGTCTGTGTCTTATGTTGTATAGAACTTTGTTCAATGTACATTACAACCCGTTGGGCCTAATAGGAGGAGCAAGCAATGCCATGATCTCTCTCCGTCTATAATTATATATAGAGGGGTTCTATTGGCACCACGAAAATCTCTCTTCCCACCTTAAAAAAATAAAAAAATAGATTTTCCTAAACTACTCCTCCTCCTCCTTCCTCTCTCCTCTTCCCTTCCTCTCCCATTCCCATCCTCCACCCTCTTCCCTCATCCCCCCCCCCCCCCCCCCCTCCGGCGGGGAGGGAGCTCTGGCCGGCGGCCCTCCCCATCTCCCT
Organism: Litsea cubeba; assembly: GCA_012931725.1. Lineage (NCBI taxonomy): Eukaryota > Viridiplantae > Streptophyta > Magnoliopsida > Laurales > Lauraceae > Litsea > Litsea cubeba. The sequence goes on along the minus strand of CM022947.1, from coordinate 51,452,273 downwards.
CTTTCTTCCTCCCTCCCCTTCCATTTTCTTTCTCTCTCCTCCCTCTCCTTCCCTCTCCTTCCCTCCCCTACTCCCCCTCCCCCTCCCCCTCGGGCCCGCTTGCAGCGGCCCGATCCCCCTCCCGCCGGCGACTGGGAGGGGGAGGGGGAGGGGGAGAAAAGGGAAGGAGAGGGAAGGAGAGGGAGAAGAGAGAAAGAAAATGGATGGGGAGGGAGGAAGAAAGAGGGAGACCGGCCAGCCGGCCGGGGCTCCCTCCCCGCCGGAGACGCGAGGGGGGGCGGGATGAGGGGAGAGGGTGGGAGAGGAAGGGAAGAGGAGAGAGGGAGGAGGAGGAGGAGGGAGGAGGGGTAGTTTAGGAAAAATTATTTTTTTTGTCTTCTAATACGGTGGGGAGAGAAAATTTTACGGTATCAATAGCACTCCCCTTATATATATTAAAATAGCAACCCCTTTCCGGGAGAGCACATGTAGTGTTTTCTCTTGGACTTTTGCGGTGACATGTGGCATACCCACTTTATATCTTTATAGATAATTCATAACCCATTCTAGTTTTTCCAAAAACTACCCTTAATCATCTCTATCTTTATCTCTATCAAATTTTAAATTTTATTTGACCAACCAATACCTGACCCTATTATCCATCGGAATCAAATCCTCAGTTTCCCTTTATCTTAGGATACTTTCTATCAATCTCTACGAACCCTAATATTTCTTTCTAATATGAACAAGATAAAAAAAATCATTTAAAATTTAAAAAGTCTTTCCACAGTCGGACTCCATATTCAATATTGAAAACCGCCTCATGTTATTAACATCTATTAAATATGATGGAGTATGTATAATCTATCTATTCTGTTGATCAAAAGGACCTTTTACTAATCTAGCGGTCATGAGTCATCCAAGTGTTGAAATCTAGTGGTCATGAGTCATCCAAGTGCTGAATTTGTTTCCTCTACTTGATTGTGGGGCATAATGTTTGATGATCCAGATTATTGAACCAATGGATTTATTGCTGATATAAGGGTCCTCATAAAAGGCACAACCGGGTCTCACTTTTCAAAATTTTAGAGTGTATTTTTTTTCATTTGTTTATGACACATAGATTATCATTAAGAGATGGTTTATATAGTATCTGTCACGCCCCCGAACCGGGGGTCCCGCTAAACGAGGCCTTAATCCGGGGTCGCGGCGCGACGGGCCGGAAAATTCCGCCCGCACACGCTAGTTTCCCACAGGTTTCCGCGGTAAGGATTCCCGAAATCCGATCCAACAGTGATGTATAAGAATCACTTTCATACAAATGACTTACGCGGAAGCATGTAGCAAACATAAAAGTCTCTCACAAACGGGTATAAGATGAGAACGCACGAGACTAGCATCAAAAAGAGAAACATTTCATTTGTAGGCCCCAAAGTTAGTTTAAAGTTAATACAAAAGTAAGGTTAGTCATTAATTACAAATTCTTCCCAAAAGAGTATAAGCCAACAATGGCCATAACCAAAAACCCAAAATGTATAGCATCTATTCCAATGTGTGATCGCAGCTCCAAAAGCAACCCGACGTCTAAATGACATGATCGAGCTGCCACTCGCCCTCCACAGGAACTATGGGTTCCGCCTCAAAGTGCGCCTCAACCGCGAGGGGCTCGACATCTGGCACCAAACAAAAAGAGTCAGACACGATGGTCTGGCAAGCAAATACAATAATAATAGAATGATAGCGAAACAAAACATTAATAAATGAGAGCCACGATTAAATCACGATTAATAACAATATCGAAGTAAAGATAGAAGATAAACATCTCGATGGTTTACAAATCCAATGTCATGATGAGTAAAATAAACAATACCATGAGATGAATAGTAATGCATGAAAACATTGGAAAACCACGTAAAGCTATATTCTCCTGTTACCGAAGTAACCGGAGCAGACAAACCGTAGCCACTACTCGTGGGACCGGAACGACATAGTCGTTATCAAAAAAAAAACCGTAGCCACTATACGTGGGACCGGATATAACCGTTGCCATGGTCGGTACAGACAGAATTCAAACTGCAGCTGGCAGACAAATTAAAGATCCCAAGCCGGATGATCAATCCGACAAGGTGACCTAAGCCTAGTGGTGCCATTAGAGTGAAAGTTCGAAACCTCGAAATAATACAAATCCGTTTATAAGGTACATTTCCAAATTCGATAAGAAAACTACTCCAAACAATTGCATATTGGCGAATCCGAGCAAAATAGGTGAGTAGTCTTATCAATATCTAAGTATGTGGTAAACCACTTCAAAACATTCAAAAGGATTGGAGAAAGAATCCAGACAAAAGTCTTTTCATATAGAAGGAATGTATGATGATTCGATCGACGAAAGCGGTTAGTCTCGATATACATTTAACCCCTTTATTGTCATTAATAGAAAGTAATTTGGTGCCACCGAAGATCCTTGACAATCACAAGGGATGAAGTGTACATTTAGACTTGAAGGTTTCCCAAGTGGTCTTGATCATAGTCCAAACCAATTCTCACGATAAATTCTAGGCTTGTAAAAGGGCTAAATGAGCTTCAATTATAGGAAAGAGTTTGGGGCTGAATTGGGCTGGACATAGGCTTGAAGTGGACTTGAAATTATATCCAATAAGTCCTCATTAAACGTAGGTTTAAACCCCTTTTTAATCAGGCCCACAACTGGCCTTACCCAAGCTCAAACAGTCCATTAAAATAGGCCCAAAACAGTCCTTAAAGTAGCCCAAAATTCAGGTCATAAAACAGTCCAGAAGTTGACCTTGAAACAGGCCCAAGATGCCTAGGAAACAGGCCCAACACAGTCTTCAATTGGGCCCCAAAACAGGTTTAAGACAGACCCCAGATCAGGCCCAACCCGGGCCCCCAGGCTGAGCTGGGCTCGCTCGAGCGAGCCCAGGTCCGCTCGAGCGGAGCCCAGACAGAGTCTGGGTCGCTTGAGCGGACTGGGCTCTGTCTAGTCCGGCTCGGCAGGGCTTTTCTCACCTTTTTCTTCCTCTTTTGAGATCCTTTTTCATTCTTTTCTTTTATACAAAATTCCACAATGACTTGGGCTCTTTCTTAAGCTCCACTAATCATCAAATCATCATCCATAATCATCTAATAAATCAAACACAATACTTTTTAAAAGGATCAAAGGTTTTCCCCCTTTCTTTGAACACCTATCTTTAACACAAAGAAGTCCAATTTTTTTCTAAATGACCAAGTGAAAGCAAACTTCCCATGCATTGTAAAACAATAACATATATTGAAATCAATGTAACAATGATTCATTCAATCAAAGTAAACCCATAGATCAAAGAAGATTAGCACATAAAAAGGAAAAATCATGAAATAGAACCAAATAAGGGAAATCATCATATTAATTGTGGAATCTACTTGCCTCTAGTCAAGATAGGAGCAAAATCACTCTTCAACAAAGCTTTAATGCTTCAAGCTTCAAATCTATAAAAACCCCCAAAAATTTTCCTAAGAAAACCCTAAAAATCAACATTGGTAAATCTCCAAGGAAAACCCTAGCATATGGGATTAAAACACTCTAAATGGAGAGGAAAACAAGAATCTCAAGTTTGGAAAGCCATTGCTAACCTTGAGAAACCCCAATGAAGAAGAGAAGCTTGAATGAGGGCCTTTCCTTAGCTCAAAATCCTCAAAAAGGGTACCTTTGGAGAGCTTGGAGAGGGAGGAAGGACTTGAGTAGATCAATCCTCTAAGAAGACTCCACCAAATGAGAGTTTCAGATGAGAGAGAGAGTGTGGGAAGAGAGGGAAAAAAGACCTAGCCAGAACTCTTGCTGGAAATGAAATGAAGGAGAAGAAGAAGGGTTCCCCTTCTTATAAGACAAGTTTGTGGGCCCCGGTTTTCACAAAGCTGAAAATGGCATTTGCGGGCCCCGAACGAAAACGACGAAGAAGACAAAAATGATCAGCGAAATTTCTATTTTCCAAAAAGCATATTTTTGTCAATTTCTGAAATTTTTGAAATTTAGGTACAGATTTTGTGTGAAAGGTCAGTTTTGCCCTTTTCCTCGAAAAACGCGATTTCTGATCATTAAATCAAGTTGGCCAAAACATGAAAGTTGATGACCTAGATGAAATGAGTCAAAATACCCAAAAATTGAGATTTTACGAACATCGAAGTTAAACTCCACAATTTCACACACAAATCCACGGGCGCCCCGGCCCGCGTCAATTCTAAATCAATGACTCTCAAAGGTTCTCAAGGCTAATCAAACATTCTAATCTAGCTTAATAAAATAAGCTAATCGTCCACTAACCCCACTTATCAACTAATCACGGTTAAATATAATTAAATATTTCAAACCTGGGTCGGGGTCTGACACTATCCAATCATTTTCTATGAATACTCACTTACATTTACTTTTATTAACTAGCTAAGTAGGCAACGGAAGCTTCATAGAGATTTTTTGTCCAAGAAACATCCATTAATGTTTGAGGATCATGATGGCCCAAACACCTAAGTCTGGAAAAAGACTATTCATATCAAGTATGATGCGATTGTTTTTCTTTTCTAAGAATTCAATGTATGACTGGAACATGTTTGGTAATTAATATACTTCTAATGTTTTCATCCTTTTACTATGTAGTTGATTTTAAATTTTAGTTATTTTGCATTGAAAGAAAAATTATAGTGGTATATTCATTTGAGTTCATACATGTCCAAATGGGTCTCATCCACAACATGATAGCTTTCTACATGAAAGTTATTCTTCTTTAATTATTTTTGTAGGAAATTAAGAAATTGGGGGCCACATAAAAGGAGAATTCAAGAGGAAGGGAAAGAAATTAAAAGAGGAGAAATTGAAAAGATGAAAGACCCCATGGGACCCACACCCCCTGTAATGAATTCCAAGGGAGGTATGGCTAGGGGTCCACTTTTGTTGCAAGTCAAGGCTTCCCTTTTTTGTTTCGGGATTTGAAATTCAAATTTCTTCTACTATTATAAAAAATGAGAGATTGCAAACTTTTTTCACTACACCATTGTGGAGCCCACCCCCAAATATTATAATACCCTCAAATATTATAATATAATATAGTAATATATTATTATGAGAAATTGTAAACTTTTTCATTACACCTTTGTGGGGCCCACCCTAAATATTATAATGCAAATTTTTTCTCTACACTCCTAAATATTATAATATAATATAATAATATATTATTATGAGAAATTGTAAACTTTTTCATTACACCTTTGTGGGGCCCACCCCCAAATATTATAATGCAAACTTTTTCACTACACCATTGTGGGGCCCACCCCCAAATATCTATCTCTATCTATCTATCTATCTATATCTATACAATATATAGGGAAATATTCAAGTGCATATATCCCTCATCATAGGGTGAGGGACACTCCCCTTTTTGAGAAGTTCAAAGTACAAAAGTGACTTTTCAAGTACATATGAATACTCCCCATGTATTTGAAACTTCCCAAAAGGGGGAGTGTCCCTCACCCTATGGTGAGAGATAGATACATAGGAATACTCACCTATATATATACATATATCTCAACTATTTAAAAGAGATCAAGATATAACTTTTTTTTCACCGCACACTTGCCCAATCACATGAAAGATGTGGGCCCCACTTAAGATAATAATAATATAATCTATATATTATTACTCAAATGCAAGATGTGGGCCCCACTTAAGATAATAATAATATAATCTATATATTATTATTACCATTTTAAAAGAGAAGAACTTGTGTGGGCCCCACTGATATAATAATAATATAATCTATACATTATTATTAAGAACAAAATGACATAACTTTTGTGGGCCCCACTTAGATAATAATAATATAATATATTGTCCAATCAAATGCAAGATGTGGGCCCCACTTAAGATAATAATAATATAATCTATATATTATTATTACCCATCTAAAAGAGAAGAACTTATATGGGCCCCACCTATATATTAATAATATAATCTATATATTATTATTATTATTATTAAGAATAAAATGACATAACTTGTGTGGGCCCCACTTATATAATAATAATAAGATTATAAAAGAGAAGAACTTGTGTGGGCCCCACCTATATAATAATAATATAATCTAACATTATGATTATTATTATTATTATTATTATTATCATAATTATTATTATTTCTCTATATCTATAGTTATATCTATATCTATACCATTATATAAAAGAGAGTAAAATGTAGTATTTTTTCAGTACACACCTGCCCAATAAAATACAAGATGTGGGCCCCACTTAGTATTCTCTATCTCTCTATCTCTATCTCTATCTCTATCTCTATCTATCTATCTACTCTTATAAAAGAGAACAAAATGACAATGCTTTTCACTACACACCATGGCTCACTTATAATTTTCTATACCCTTATATAAAAGAGAGTAAAGTGTAGTACTTTTTCACTACACACCTGCCCAATAAAATGCAAGATGTGGGCCCCACTTAGTATTATTATTTTTCACTATACACCTACCCATTAAAATGCAAGATGTGGGACCCACTTAGTATTATTATAGATATATATATAAATATGCCCAATAAACTGCAAGATGTGGGCCCCACTTAGTATTATTATTTTTCACTTTTGGCATAATATATAGTTGTATTGATCTTGATTTATACCCCTATTGGAAGAATAATCACAAGTTGGATAATGTGATAACTACTACTAAATATTGTTGTTCTTCTAATATTAGTGATTGCTAAAGATAATTCCATAAATGCAATTTAGTGGTAGGTCTTATAGATTGCTATCATAAAATTATTGTTGTTCTATACAATTTTTAGTTTCTTAATATACAACTTTTGTAAAAAAAATTTATTATAAAGGGGCATTTCAAGGGTATGAATATATTTATTTATTATTGCTCTTACTCATGAGGTTTAAATTGAAAAACTTTGATCATTTTCTAACACATTTATTTCTTTCATCATTGCAAGCTTCTTCTTCTTCTTGTTTCTTCTTCTTCTTTTCATATATTTCAATGAAGCGTCATGCATTTCCTTAAAGGAAAAACGAGAATCTCATAGAAACTGCTTATTAAGCTAGTGTTACTACTAACTTTAGAGTCAGTGAATGAAGTGATCATTTTAAGTGTAAACAACTAAAATAAGTATTTGATGCTAAGCTGCAACAAATTCAATTTGTCTTTGCTCGTTTCGGATTTTTCTTACTTTGATCAGCACACCCATCCTCTATACAGAACAGAGCAGAAGAGTTGATCTAGAATACCTAGGTTACATTCTTATGTATTTCTTAAGAGGAAGATCCAATTCTTTTGCCAGAGTTGTATTTGTACTTTTTTATTTTTTGGTATTTTTTCCCTATGGATATCTCTATTTGTGAGCTTCCATTTAACTAAACTTCTATGATTACTTTGTATGATCCTTTTCTTACTAGGTATAAAATATAGCACTTTGTATCAAGCAAAAGAAGATGCTTACTCCTGGATAGGTATTGCCTCTTTTTATCTGATAGTGGTCCGTCTTATAAAATAAAATAAAGCACATGTTAAATACTAATATTGATCAACGGGTGCTCTGTAAATCTTACCCATCAGAGTTTATATCATAGTTCCACCATTGTTGATCCCTGTCGCTTGAGGACAAGCCGGATTACTTCATTATTCTTGACGATCGATGTGAAATGTTATTTTTCTTTGTAAGTTAAGACTAAAACCACCATCTCAGTTTTTTTTTATTCTGATGTCCTGAGGTAGGATATAATTATTTTTTTTACTTAATAGAATCTGATTTTGTAGTGGACATATAATGTTAATGGTAATTGGTTAAAACAATAAGCTCATCTGGTTCTTAGTTTTAATTTTTATTTTTTTATAAAACTGCAGGTTATCAATTTGACTATGCTTTCGACTGGACTCCAACTTTAGCGGGTCAAGTCTATCGGAAAACTGATAAGTCGACCTGATAGGTTAAATAAAGTAAATTTAAATTTCTTTGTACACATTCATGATAAAATATCTAGAAATATGTGATTTATATCCTCAAAAGGTTATATAAATTCCATATCGATTATCTTTTGAGATCTCATTTTTCTCACTATATCATCATTTTATTGTTTTCAAATGTATAGGAAAAAAATAGTGTTGGCTATATTTGGACATTGCACGGGCCTTGCAATTTACAATCACTCATTTTCTGTTGAAATTTGATTTTTAAATGTATTTCAGCTTCTACTAAATTTTTTAAGAGCTTTATTTTTTAAAAATTTTCTTAGTAAAAATGTGTGTTTGGTGCACATGCATTGCACTTGCAGGGCTCCACTAGTGAATTGAAGAATCCTAGAAGGAAAGAAGGTTGGAAGACTAGAAGCTAAGCAAGCAAAGGAAGGAAGGAAGGAAGGAAAATAAGAAAGAAATACAAACACCCTTAGACGTCCAATAGGGAAGCCAACAGGTCTTGTACGCTTCATGTGGGGCCCACTCATGTTTGAAATTTTCAAATTCCTCTCTTCTAAAGACATTCTAAGAAGAGATTGAACCCATAATGGAAGTTTCCAAAAAAAAAAAAAAAAGAGGTGGCACCAAAATTAGAAGTTCTTGTAGAACAAGGAACCAAGATTAGCAAGAGTTTCTAATTCCCTCTTTTCTCTCCCTCACTTTCATTCCCCATTAGTTTTCTTTTTCCCCAAGCTACAAAAACTTCTAGTTGGATTCAAACTTGTAGAGCAAGGAAAGCCAAAACAATAAAACCCCAAGCCTAGGTGTGCAATACCCTTAGCCCACTTACTCCATCCACACCCCACCTCTCTCTACCCTTTCTCTCTCTAGGTGGAATGTTCCACTTCCTAAGGGGCCAAGACTCTTGACCGACCACCATCTCGGTGTTGGCATGCAAAAAGTCACATACGCACCCCAACTGGTCAAAATCAGTGAAAGGCAATTATGAAGGTTTGCACCACAGACATAAGGTCAATAATGCCTCATTCGGCTGAACATTACAGAAGCTTTGGAAGTCAATAAAAGCTCAATGAGAAGCTCAACATTGAGAATCAGCTCTATGTCTGAGGGTTTCAGGATGCTCCAACATAGACCCTAATGAGTTCTTAGACATAGTCCCAATGACAGCCTAATATGTCAGAGCAAGGTGAATCTTACTCCAGGGTGAAGGAATATACATCGAAGGTTTTCCCCAAAGTTTAATCAGTCCAAGGTCATTTGGACAGGGATCCGGCCAAAGAGACCCCAAACCATAATTCTCTTATATGGACTGAGATTCTACATTCAATTAACTTTCGGAGGGCTAAAGCTTATTCAAAAGGTCACATACAAGCTTAGAAGACATGATTGAAGGTTTCACTTCAAGACAAAACCATTTGGGCTCAAATTCAAGCAAAGTGCAACTGAGGGGAACCTAAGTCAGAGCAGTATTACATGGAGGGCTGGAGTCCACTTTGACCAACTAACTTTCAGAGTCATTTTCAAGACAAAATCTACCTCAAAGTCCAAGAATAAGTTGCAAAGGAATCTTCCTAGGGGCTGAAGGCAGTTGGAGGTCAAGTGGACCTATTTCTGATACATTGACCCACCATGTACGAATGGTTTTCGGACATGGGCCATAGGAACCTCCTTTGACCCACTTTTGGATGTCAAATCATGATAAAATCTTTCTGGATGATTAATGACATATTCTAAAAAGGCTTCCTAAAACTTCAGAGCCATTAGAGACCATTTGGTTCAAAATCCAAAGCAAAAGTGCATCCAGACATGGAGGATAAAGAACATTTCCAGAGTTCAAGTGGGGTTGAAACCCTCCTTTGAGTCTGAAAATCATCCCAAAAGGGATTCTCCATAATTTCGAAGCAGTTGGATATCATTTGGGCCCATTTCCCATGGATTGGGACCCCATGTCCGAGAGAAACAATGTCTCTCAGACATGGATCCATAATAAGAGTGTTGGCGCCCATTTTTGACTTATAACTCCTTGGAATTACTACAACTGCTCTCCCACTCTATAAATAAGACCCTTGGTCAACCATGCAGCCTCTCTACTCTTTCCAACTCCCCTACAACACATTAAAGCCTCCCCAAACTTAGAACTTTTAAGGAGGGAGAACTCCTCCCTTTTTCATATATATCTTAAAAAGGTGAGATTATATCTCAAAGTCCTTCAACACCCATTATTAGCCTCTTAAATTCAGTCTTCAACCACTAGAAATGTTCCTCCAAAGGGAGAGACTGAATATACATGGCCTTACCAACCCTTTTAACCCAAACTTATGACTGCTCAGTCCTCCTTCTTTGTCTTTCTCACTCAAATGAGTAAAGGTGTCTCTGTTTAAGACTCGGTTGTGCAAGCCTTTTCATGGCTTCATTCTGGTTCTCCGTACTGGTATGGCCCAGAATGACATGACCTTGAACACCCACTGGCACATAAACCAGTAACTCCATTGGATTGCACAAACGCAGTCCTTGACAAACGAGTGTTGATTTTCAAAGATTACTATCAGTCAAAACCAGTTTTTACCCATCCATACACTTGGTAAGTCCATCACAAACCCATGACAGAGGCATTGTAGAGGCTTGGAGAAGAAAACGGAAGAGGAGATGAAGATATTAGTACGGTAGAGAGCCATGTTCGACCAAACAGAGTGCTCTCGAACATCGGCTGAACGAGTCTATTTTCGCGGTCTTTTGTTTCTATTGTTCCCATTTTCTGTACTTTGTTCAATTTTTGTACTATTTGAAACCATCAGAGGTCGGATGGAGGTGTACTTATAAAGTGATTTTGTAAACAACTTGCATCCACGAGGCTTGAAATGTGAACCCATGTAATATAAATAAAGAAATTAATACTATGTTTCTCTTATTTTCTGTGTTATAATTTTGTTAATTATTTCAAAATTTGCTTTCACAATTTTCTGCCAACACTTGGGCTTCTCCACCTCCATTTCACCCTTGTACCACCATCCTCCTTAGCTTCTTCTTCTACTTTCGCATAGATCGATGAAGCTGAAATTTTTCGAGAAGATGAAGACCGAAGCAATGGAAAGTTAGATTTCTTTTTTCGGGAAAATGGGTGATACTTTCTATAATTCTAATGGTCTTTTGCATAGATAGGATTAAAAGCATATTTCTTTGGGAATTTTAATGTAAAGGAATGATTTTGGTGATGATTGCCTTATTTTACATATTCTATGATGTCTTATATTCGATTTAAAATATGACATGTCAGGACCCAAAAATCACGGTGTAATTAAGGGGTCGTGATACTGGGGATTACTGTAGCATAATCTTTCTTTTTCTCCTAGTCCGCACGGGTGAGAATTACAAAATCCATCACTGTTATGGAACATTTAGTGGTTACGGTGCAACTCGAAGTCCGGAGCTCGTCGAATTCTGTGTTGCATCACTAATGTCTTACTAGCTATATGTTATTGTACATCATATCATCAGACTGATATAAATTTAAACAAGAGATAACAGAGCTAGACAAATAAACAGGATAAACCATTCCCATCTTTCAAGTTAGAAATTACAAAATATGTATTAATTATATTCCCAAAATAAAGGCCAACAAGGGCCAGGAAAATAGAATAGAAATCCTAAAATAATACTCCTAGTTATTTTCACATCCCATGTGCAAGGAACGGAGTCTACATGACAACCTCTGCACCACAACACTCGCCACCTGCGGCTCAACAACCGCCTCCTCAGAAATTGTATGAGGGTACAAGTCAGGAAATCATACCTACGGCACCAAGCGTAGATCAGACAAATTGCCTTGCACGTATCAGAAATAAAAAAGCATAGTTTATAGGTACAAAGCATAATATATATGACATGTTAATTATGTTGGAATTTGAGATGCCTTGAGAAGTCTTATGAAGCATTGAAGTGTTTAGTATCTCAAGTATCATATTGTGTTGGAATTATTGTCAACACAATGTCATAAGTGTGGTGTTGGTAGAGCTTCAAAGAGAAAACAGAGCTGAAATAGAACAGTACAGGAAATCAGAATTTCATCTATCAACCGGTAGTTCTACCGGCAGAACAGGGGTAGAACAGGGGTAGAACAGGGGTAGAAAAGGCTGACCCTGAGATTTCCATCTGTCAACCGCAAGTACTACCGGTAGAAAGTTCAACCGCAAGTACTACCGGTAGAAAAGGCTGATATTCCAGCAGAATGTTTGGACATGAGAATCTCATCTGTTAAACTGGTAGTACTACCGGTAGAACACACGGGAAACCTGAGTTGTGCAGAAATAGAAGTTTTGCACGAAAATTCAGGAAACTTATGTATTTCGTTTGGGACTCTTTCTAAACGAATTCTAGCCTAATTTAAACACTCTTTAGGGTTACCATAACCTATATAAAGGCTTGCTAAGTTCGTTTTCAAGAGCACAGAAGAGAAGAGAAGAGAATAGAGAAGAAAAGAGAGGGTTTTGGAGAGAAGAAGGTGCTGTTGCTGTGTGCAGTTGTGTTGCACGTTTCTACAGCAAGTGTGGACGAGAATGTGCTCATGAAGATGGTGATTCGTCCACAAGATAAGTGTCTCTCTGTTTATGCTTTGAATTTCAATTTGTAAGGGATTGAGAGAGAGAGATTGTAGAGGGGAAGGGCTGTAGAAAAGTTCTCTACTTTAATTCTGAAGAACATCAAGTTGGTGCTTGGTGTTAGGGGTTTGGTGATCCTATCTGTTGGTGCAGATAAATTGTAAAGGGAGTAGGTGCTTCCTAGATAGTTGGTGCTATCTGAAACTTAAGGGTTGGTGCTCTTTGTCGTTGGTGCGACTAAATAGATTCAGACCTGTTCCGGATCGGTGTTCGGACAGTCTTTGAACCGTGGACGTAGCCTTTCGGTGAACCACGTTAAATCTGGTGTCCTTGTGTGATCTGATTTGCTTTTGTTGTTAAATTGGACCTGTTTTTAAGGAATCACTGATTCACCCCCCCCCCCCCCCTCTCAGTGATCGCGATATCTAACAATTGGTATCAGAGCGTAAGGTTCCCTTGAAAAGCTTAACACGCTAAGGGTGATCTCTTGTCAAATCACATGGCAACCAATACAGGGAATAAGAAAGCACCTTTGTTTGATGGTTCTAATTACTCCTTCTGGAAGATCAGAATGCAGGCTTTCATTAAGTCACTTGGCTATGATGTCTGGGAGACTGTCAGAGTCGGTTACAATATTGCCATTGTACCCAATGATGCTGCAACGAAGAAGTTAGCAGACAACGACTCTAAGGCACAGAATGCACTCTTTAGTGGCCTTGTGGACAGCGAGCTGGTCAAAGTAATTGCATGCAAAACAGCCAAGGAAATATGGGACAAGTTGAAAAGCATTCATGAAGGAGATGAGAAGATCAAAGAAGCAAAATTGCAAACTCATCGCTCTCAATTTGAATCTCTTCGCATGGAGGAAAGCGAGAATGTTGACTCATATTTGCAACGAGTGAATGAAGTCACGAATGACATTCGTGGACTAGGGGAGGAGATTAAAGAACCAGTCATCATTAAAAAGGTTCTAAGAACTCTTCTTCCCCGGTTTGATTCAAAAGTCTCAGCCATAGAAGAAGCCAAGGATCTGAATGAATTTACCATGGATGAGTTGCATGGTTCACTCACTGCCTATGAGATGCGCATAGGTAAGACGTCTTCATCTGATAGAGAAGCGGCCTTCAAAGTTCAGAAAAAGGGAAAGGAGACTGCTGGTCATGATTCTGATACTGATGATGATGAGCTTGATGCTCAAGGTGTTAGAAAGCTGAAGAAAGGAAGCAATGGAAAGTACAAAGGGAAGCTACCCTTTAAATGCTTCAATTGTGGCGGTGTTGGTCACTTTGCTGCGAAGTGTCCGCTGAAAGAAAATAATGATGATGATTCTTATGTTGATAAGAGTAAGTGGAAGAAAATTTTCAGAAAGAGGGGCAAAGCAAAAAGCTTCATCAGTCAATATAATGACAGCACGTCTGAAACTTCAGACGATGATGAATCAGCCGAGGCAACTGAAGCTCTCTTCATGGTTACCGTTGAAGAAGAAGAGGAGCAAGAGCCGGAAGAGGAAGAGGAGGCTGAGGTCAATCTCGAAGAAGAACTCATTGCCGCACTTGAGGAGCTTAGCATGGAACGAAAAATAAGTAAGAAAAATCTGAAACTTCTTCATGAATCTGAAAGTTCAATTATTGCTTTGAAAACTCAAGTTGAAGAATATAAAAGAATGGTGGAAGTCCTTCAAAATCAAATAAGTATCAAAAAGGAAGAGGCTATGAAACTTGAAACTGAAATCGCTAGAGCAAAGGCTGAAAACTTGGAAAATAGCCGAAAACTCAAAGCACTCCAAGCGATTGAAGGGACAATGAAACTCAATGAAATTCTGAAAGTTCAAAAGCCCTTCCACAATAAATTTGGTATTGGATTTGAAACCAGAGAGTCCTCTAAAGCTGCATCTTCTCTGTTTATGAAACAAAGTGCCATACCTCTCAAGGCTACAAAGCATCAAATTCAGCCTAGTATTGAGATGGTCAATAAGAAAAGGTTTGTGGAGTTTAACCAGCCACCTAAGAAAGAAAGAATGTTCAGATTCTATGGTTATTGCTATCATTGTAATAGATATGGACATAAAAGAGTTGATTGCAAATTCTATGTAAGAAACAGCCCATTTGTGACTAGGAATCCTTTTTCAATCCTAAACAGCCACAAAATTGAGTGCTATATGTGTCATAATTATGGACACTTGGCTAGGGATTGTAGGTTGCCTATAGCTAACCAATTTCAGGTTGAAAAGAAACCCAAGTTAGTTAAGGCATGGAGGGCAAAGAAAAGGGAAGGTAATTCCAAAGAATCTCTCATTGTGCAAATGGCATTCAATGCACAAAAGAAGGCAGCACCATGGGTCCTTGATAGTGGCTGCTCAAGCCATATGACAGGTGATAAGGAAAAGTTCGTCAAATTACAGCACTATGAAGGCGGATCAGTGAAGTTTGGTAACAATGATGGTGCCAAAATCTGCGGAAAAGGTGTTGTTCAGCTAAAGGCAAACAAGATCAGATCAGACGAGGTCTTATATGTGTCTGGACTGAGACACAACTTGCTTAGTGTGAGCCAGATCTGTGACAAAGGCCACGAAGTTGTCTTCACTAAGAATGGGTTTGCTATCAAGAAGTGTAGCAACGGCAAAACAGTGGCTACTGGATCTAGGACTGCTGGAAATCTCTATACATTGTCAGATGGAGCTGAAAAGACTTGCTTGATGAGTCGGACAGAGGAAAGTTGGTTGTGGCACAAACGCCTTGGGCATCTAAACTTTGATAACATGTCAAAGATTTGCAATTCAAAGGCTGTCAGAGGTATGTCTACAGTTGAAAAGCCTTCCAACCCCATTTGCGATTCTTGCCAAAAGGGAAAGCAAACGAGGGTAATGTTCAAGTCAAAGGAGCATCATTCAAAGAAACCTCTTGAGCTAGTGCACACTGATCTCTGTGGTCCGATGCGAACTCAAAGCACCAATGGAGATAAGTATTTTATGTTATGCATTGATGATTATACTCGTATGACATGGGTATTGTTTCTTAAGCATAAACAACAAGCACTTGATCGTTTTAAAGTGTTTAAAGCACAGGTTGAAAATATGCTTGGAAAACGTATCAAGATTTTAAGGTCTGATCGAGGCGGTGAATTCACATCTGAAGAGTTCACTAACTATTGTGAGCACCATGGCATTCAAAGACAATATTCAGCCCCTAGAACTCCACAGCAAAATGGAGTTGTGGAATGGAAAAATCGCACCGTGCAAGAGATGGCTCGCACAATGCTAACTGAGAGTAAGCTAGCTGACAAATACTGGAAGGAGGCAATCCATACGGCTGTATACATTCAGAATCGATGCTTGATCAGGCCACATGAAGATAAAACTCCTTATGAGCTATGGTTTGGGAGAAAAGCAACAGTCAAGCACTTCAGAGTCTTCGGTAGCAAGTGTTACATCAAGCGTCTTGAACAAAATCCGGGCAAATTTGATGAAAGAGCTGATGAAGGTATATTTCTGGGTTATTCCTCATCTAGTAAGGCTTACAGATGTCTTAACAAAAGGACCAGAAAAATCATAGAAAGTGCTGATGTTAGAATTGATGAAAACTATGAATCAAAGAATGGAACTCATTATGACAGTCCTGTTTATGAGGACTCGAGTGAGATTGATGATGAAGTAGCTAAACCTAATGATTCTGAGAAATCAAAGGATGACTCAGAGGATGCTACACCTAGGAAGAAAAGCACTTGGGTAGAGCAACACCCTAAGGATCAAATCATTGGAGATCCTGAGGTCGGTGTTAAAACAAGACAAAGTGTAGTTAGCAATTACTCACTTGTGTCCACCATTGAACCCAAGACTGTGGCTGAAGCCAGTCTCGATGAAAGTTGGTTGAAAGCTATGCATGAGGAGTTGGAGCAAATTGAGAAGAACTCCACATGGGAACTAGTCTCTAGACCTACCGATAAGAATGTTATTGGTACTAAATGGGTCTTTCGGAATAAGCTGAATGAAGATGGTCAGGTCATACGAAACAAAGCAAGGTTAGTTTGTAAAGGCTATGCTCAAGTTGAAGGCATAGATTTTGAAGAGACCTTTGCACCGGTGGCTCGTCTGGAAGCCATTCGTATGTTTCTTGCATTGGCTGCATACAAAACCTTCAAGGTATTTCAGATGGATGTAAAGTCAGCCTTCTTGAATGGATTACTTAAAGAAGAGGTCTACATTGAGCAACCTGATGGTTTTCCTATTAGCAAAAATTCAGACCTAGTGTGCAAGTTGAAAAAGGCTCTTTATGGGCTGAAACAAGCGCCAAGGGCGTGGTATGCAAGGCTGGTCCTATATCTCCGCAAGATCGGTTTTGGAAAAGGACTGGTTGATAGCAATCTTTATGTCAAAACAGAGTTGAACAAACAGCTGGTTGTTATTGTTTATGTCAATGACATAATCTTTGGTGGCAACGATGAAGAAATGTGCAGGAATTTTGCTGAAGAGATGAAGAAAGAATTTGAGATGTCAATGCTTGGAGAACTAAAGTTCTTCCTTGGTTTACAAGTTCAGCAGCTGAAACATGGTATCTTCATATCACAGATGAAATACATCAAGGAAATGCTGAAGCGATTTAACATGGAAGACAGCAAGCCTGTGAGCACACCAATGACAACGAACACAAAGCTAAGCAAAGATGATAAGGGTTCATCCGTTGATCACACCACTTATCGTTCTATGATAGGAAGCTTGCTTTATTTGACTGCTACAAGACCGGATCTTCTGCAAGCAGTATGTATGGTGGCTCGATTTCAAGCATCACCAACTGAGACGCACCTTACAGCAGTAAAAAGGATATTTCGATATCTGAAAGGTACCATGGAGCTTGGTATTTGGTATCCTAAAGGCAAATCCTTCACTCTTGTTGCATACTCTGACGCCGATTGGGCTGTATGTATAGATGATCGCAAGAGTATAAGCGGTGGTGCATTCTATCTCGGTGAAAGGTTGGTGGTATGGCACAGTAAGAAACAAGATTCCGTATCCCTTTCTACAGCGGAAGCAGAATATATTACAGCGGCAACTTGTTGTACACAAGTGTTATGGATGCGGCAAATGCTCTCTGATCTAGGAGTTCCGACAACGAATCCTACGCCGATCCTCTGTGACAACAGAAGTGCAATTCACATCTCTAAGAATCCTGTTCAGCATTCTAGAACGAAGCATGTTGCAATCCGCTATCACTTTCTCAAGGAAAAGGTTGCAGACGGTGAGGTAAAGTTGGAATATGTTCCAACTACTGAGCAAGTTGCTGATATCTTCACAAAACCTCTGCCAAAGGAAGTCTTCGAGTATCTCCGGAAAAAATTAGGAGTTACTCACTCTCCTAATCCTTAGGAGTTGTGCTTGAAAGGGGGAGCAATGTATTCCTTGAATATCCTATTCGCTCCTTGGTTGGTCCCTTTGGACTTGTTGTCAAAGGGGGAGAAAGTTATGCTAGGAGAAAGCTATGCTAGGAGAAGTTATGCGAAGAAGTTATGCTATGATAGCTTGGGGGAGATTGGTATCAAGAATGTGAATGTGAAGATCTTGATTCTGTTGGTTTATGGTTCTGAAGAAGCTTCATGAAGGTCAACTGGTTCAAAGTGTTCCAAGTGTTGAAGTTCCAAGTGTTGCCAACAATTCCAAAGGGGGAGATTGTTGGAATTTGAGATGCCTTGAGAAGTCTTATGAAGCATTGAAGTGTTTAGTATCTCAAGTATCATCTTGTGTTGGAATTATTGTCAACACAATGTCACAAGTGTGGTGTTGATAGAGCTTCAAAGAGAAAACAGAGCTGAAATAGAACAGTACAGGAAATCAGAATTTCATCTGTCAACCGGTAGTTCTACCGGTAGAACAGGGGTAGAACAGGGGTAGAAAAGGGGTAGAAAAGGCTGACCCTGAGATTTCCATCTGTCAACCGCAAGTACTACCGGTAGAAAGTTCAACCGCAAGTACTACCGGTAGAAAAGGCTGATATTCCAGCAGAATGTTTGGACATGAGAATCTCATCTATTAAACTGGTAGTACTACCGGTAGAACACACGGGAAACCTGAGTTGTGCAGAAATAGAAGTTTTGCACGAAAATTCAGGAAACTTATGTATTTCGTTTGGGACTCTTTCTAAACGAATTCTAGCCTAATTTAAACACTCTTTAGGGTTACCATAACCTATATAAAGGCTTGCTAAGTTCGTTTTCAAGAGCACAGAAGAGAAGAGAAGAGAATAGAGAAGAAAAGAGAGGGTTTTGGAGAGAAGAAGGTGCTGTTGCTGTGTGCAGTTGTGTTGCACGTTTCTACAGCAAGTGTGGACGAGAATGTGCTCATGAAGATGGTGATTCGTCCACAAGATAAGTGTCTCTCTGTTTATGCTTTGAATTTCAATTTGTAAGGGATTGAGAGAGAGAGATTGTAGAAGGGAAGGGCTGTAGAAAAGTTCTCTACTTTAATTCTGAAGAACATCAAGTTGGTGCTTGGTGTTAGGGGTTTGGTGATCCTATCTGTTGGTGCAGATAAATTGTAAAGGGAGTAGGTGCTTCCTAGATAGTTGGTGCTATCTGAAACTTAAGGATTGGTGCTCTTTGTTGTTGGTGCGACTAAATAGATTCAGACCTGTTCCGGATCGGTGTTCGGACAGTCTTTGAACCGTGGACGTAGCCTTTCGGTGAACCACGTTAAATATGGTGTCCTTGTGTGATTTGATTTGCTTTTGTTGTTAAATTGGACCTGTTTTTAAGGAATCACTGATTCACCCCCCCCCCCCCTCTCAGTGATCGCGATATCTAACAAATTAATCAGAGGTCATGAAACAGTATGATTAGGCAAAGTCAGTGAATCATGAGTAAAATAGCATAATCATTAATAATAGAAAGTAGACTATATTCTAATTGGCAACCACATCGCTTAATCCTCGGGGGGGGGAGCGTTCACCTGGCCCAAACGATCTGGCTGATAGTATCTTGAACTCACCTGGGAGTACCTGTCATGGGAGTTCTGGTCTGCCCCGGACATGGTAGGTACATTGGTGACACCGGTCAGACACAAGACTACAAACTACAGAAAGCAATATATGTATATATAATATTAATATTAATAATAGTAATAAACAGCCGGGTGGTGCCGACTCGAGAATCAATGTAAACTTGGGATTTCAGGTGTAGGATGGTCCAATGTCCAAATCAAATTATGATCAAGGATATTATAGTGGTTCCAGTTCTCATAGTGTGTACAATTGCAAATACGTGGGAAATAGATAGTTTAGTGTTCAAATCAATGTCCAGTCGGGGGTACATGAGTAATTTTGATACTCTCAGTGTATAAA